>JABUQX010048973.1:0-22361 GCA_015478945.1 Trachelipus rathkii | reverse complement strand
TCCCCAAAGTTGTTGCAGGGATAGTGTAAAATTCTTCTCCACAGACAGAGCAGGTATCATGCTGTCTCCTACAGTATTTTTGGAGATAACCAAACTGCTGGCACTTGAAGCAATGTCTGGGTAGGGGAATAAACGGACGAACACTAGCTTGTAAACCCTATTTTCTCTTGTGTTAAAGGTCAGCAGCAAGCAAGGATTTTTGGTGTTATGCTAGTCTCAATGTGGGAGAAACCTGTAGTATATATTTGCAAACAAGAACACTCTCCTATTGGACATTTTGTAGAATGAAAACAGTGTCTTCGTTTTTCTCCAAGGGCAACATAAATAGTGCCTTTAAACAAATTTCTTGTTTCATCAGGAGTGCTAAAAAGAGGGATACATCTAAGACACGTTAAGGATGACAAGACAAAACTTTGATTCCGGGTAATAGTCTGAACAAGAAGGGACCTGTTACTAATTACCACAAGGGGAGGATCTTCAATTCCTAAAGCTTTCCTGATAATCTTAAAATGAATAAAAATATTTCCCTCTTATGGTCTGTATAGAATTCAGTCAGTCAGTGAATGCAGTAAAGTCCCTGCGGGAGGCGGGGGCAAGCAGTCATGGTGAGTTAGATTAAGTGGAGAATGACTAGGACAGAGGTCCACCTTTTCGTGGTGGTTTGAACCCAACTGTACTGGGCACCTATAAGTCTGTCGAAGGGGTGTGACCAGATGCGCCATGAATCGATGGTGGGGAGGTGAGAGACTTTCATTGTGTGGTAGTGCGGGTACCAACGTATCAAGTGGGTAGGAGCATCATGCATTTGTTTCCAATGTCTCTCTTAGTTTAATCACAAATTCACAAATTGTCGAATCAATTAAACATATCGCCATTATCATAAAACTCTTCACTGAAACAGTTATTCTGTTCCTATTTTTCCTGGGCATAGACTTAAAACTGGATTCCATGATTAATTTAACCGATAATTATTCGTTTTCCCCTCGTCTATGAGTGTCAAAGGATGCTCAAGAACCACCTCAGATCGGAGCGTTTTCTATCTGCGTTATGGAGTCCACTCCTGGACAGCCAGCGTCGTGTAATCTCTGTATTTTAATTTGCTCTCCATGATGGTTGTCGCTAGAGGGTGATCTCGCGGTAGTCAAATCTAGCTCTAATAATACTTCTTAACGTCTACCGTTACCGGCCCTGTCCCCCACCTTACGCGTCGCCAAGCCATGTCCTAGGTTATGAATGCACTGAATCACGAAGAAATGAGGAGTATGATGACTACCATACCCACTCTAGTACAGATGACTTGCCGTGCGGTAGCCCCTCCCATTGAGGAAGGACAGGAGAGAGCATTCATCTACCCTCTTTGGGCAAAACATAAAGGAGAGGGGGCGATAGATGGAAAGTCTGTGGCGAAGGCAGAGTAGGATTACTCAAAGATATATAGAATTCTATATTAAAAATTGATGGAACTGGGGAAAAAGACTAAAAGATATTTTGTATATCGATAATGGTCGTCTTCATTGTGGCTGGGTTTGAACAGGATGCACAAAACCCCCCCTCTGTTGTTTTAGAGTTATCATATACGTTACAGTCTTAAGGTTGACCACGGTAGTAATACTATACTAATATTCTTACTATAATAATTATTATAAGTTCTATATACATATATAATATATATATATATATATATTATTTTATATATATATATAATTAGTATGTATCATAGTTACAGTATATATATATATAATATATATGTTAAGAGTATATTTATAATATTATATACTATACCTATTATATAGGTTAGTGTAAATATACTGTGATCCTTGGTTTTAGTAAAATATCGTAATGTAATAAAAAACACCATTGCATGTATTCATATATCTAAATATATATATATACTAATATAGGGTATATACATCATCAAGTAGTAACTAATATCTTTACTGTAGTTCCCGTCATCCCTATAAGTATATAAGCCTCGGTATACCGCCTAGCCTATATAGTGTATTACTCTAGTAATCTATAGTACAGTAGCTTTACTATATTATAGTACTATTACTCATACATCCTATCATTATAGTGAACACTCATATACCTATATATATCATATATATATATTTATATATATTACCAGCCCATGAATATACTGATACGGTGTTATCCGTAGCGATATATATATTAATATTATAGTATATATTATATAGTTTACATTTACTCATATACTATATATATATATTATATATATATACCTATATATATATATACATATTATAGGTTAATAATATAAATACTATATATATATATATATTATACTCCTGATATAATCAAGACTACCATTAGTTTTCTCAATATATATCTACCATAGGCGTATATATATATTTTACTTGTATTATATATACGTTAATCCTATACTTCTATATAGTAATAATAACTAGATAACCTTATGTATAAATACAGAGGAGAGTAACATATTATCGTAGTAATATACTATATTTTAAAGGAACAACCACTACCCTCAACACCACCTATAACACTCAGATCTCGACTCAAAACCAAAAATAATATAACTCTATGAGCCTCTCCCCCGCATGCGTTCCCCAACGCATGGATCAAAATTTAACTCGAAACAGAGGATTACAAATCCACACAAAACTTCCACCTAGAATTATTCACCGGATGCACCAAACTCAACCGCCATCCAAGACATCTCTACATGACAAAGACTTTACATCCTTCCTATCTCCACCAAACCTGGAGAGTGGTGGAACCCAATGGTCTACAAGAAACCCTACAAATATCCAACTCCCCCATGTCAACGCTCAAAATATTCTCCAACCCCTCCCGACACAGACTTAAAATCCCCACCCTCCTCACAGGCACATTCTTACTAGGATGAGCATCTACAAATTTTCTTCCCCTCCTCCTCCAGGATAAGTCATGGTCTTCGCTCATATCCATACACAACTAACTACACGTACCTACAAAACCGCCTTAATATAAATAACAAATTTACCTTAAACAAAGTTACGTACTCATGCTAACTTCTATTAAGGAAGGAACGTGGTCGGCAGAAGAGGCCAAACTGACCACGCCCGGAGCAGAAGATCAAGTCACCACCCAAAACTCTTACAATTATAATATAGATTCAACAACTTAGGACAATATTACCTCCCCCCATCCTGCCCAGAGAGTGTCACATTTTCCAGGACAACTAATGGTGAGCAACTTACTCTCTAGGTGCCTCCCTCTCGACGTTCCTGATGCCGATTTCTCTATATCTTCCCTTCTTGACCTTTGGAACCACCCAAGAGCGGTGGCTGGCTTCCTGGAAGCAGTTGTGGCCCTCCAATTATTTTTGGCGCAGAAATATATATAGTATATATATATAGTATATATATATATAAATAATATTATAGTCTAACCATTATTCATTATTATACTAACATAATATACTATTATATAATCCCTGTTCCATCATACATTACTTACCGAATTACATTGTATAAATTATTGTTTCTATTATTAAGGATGAGTTTGAGGCATAAGAGATATGGACTAGTATAATATACAGTTGATATAGTCCGCTACGATACCGTGAGTATATATGGGTGATATATCCTTTGATTAATACTCTATGTTCATTCCACTCGAAGACCACAGTTGATTATGTTCGGGCTTATCACAAGTGCAGCACATTACAAATATTATAACCTATTACTGAAGAAAAGGTCGCGGTGCCAGTTTTCTATTTATTTATTTATGAATATTTTTATTATCTGAAAAAAAAAATGTATCCCATTTATGAACGATTTTTTAGAAATGATGACCATTTTAACATCTCAGCAAATTAGGCCTACGAGAGGGAATGAGAGCTCTTGAAGCAATGAGATTACCTCCTATAAGGCATTTGGGGTGGTGTAGGTTACATCCCATGACTCTCCAGTGTTTAATTAGATTCAGCCCAATTATTAAGGTAATGTTGACATATTCTTCTATCACATGGGAGTAGAACTTCTCTTGCATTACACACTATTAGACCATAGAACACTCTTACTACTGCATACAAAACCCCTTAGATTGTGGCGCAGACGTTAAGACTTCCCACAGTATATGTTCTGCGTGTCGCAAGAGGCAATTAAATGGACATTTTAAGTTGGAACAGTAGACCATGAATTGCTATTATTGGCAAGGAGAGTTGCTTCAAATATGAGTAGGCCTAAGACATGAGTGTGTTAGCTGTAAATTACTTTATATCTTTTAGGAAAATCTAGGAATCATCAGGTAATAGATGGTCATTAAGAGGAATAAATGGCACGAAGAGATAAGATGGTGATTTATTGTTTTGCTATCTATGATATATATTTTAAATAAAAGGCTATAAAAAATATATATATATATAATATATATAGTATGATACTTAGTGAGCTATAGTCATCTTATACAGCTATTAGAGATATGGGGATATATATTAGTATAATTAACTACTAGTATATTTAATCTACGTATATAATTAGGTAAATTTGATCTTCAACTGTGCTTGTGAACTGTAAAGAGATAAGCTGAAACCGCTGCCAAGACGAGAGTCGAAGTTGAGATGATGGAATGTATATGACAAGAGGCATGAAGGGAACTGATGAGCATTGCCAGAGAAGGAGTTTAGATGCTCAGAGGGCTGCTCACTTACATGATTCTCCACCACAGTTAGAGTATGGTGATAATCACCTTACTCTAACACTGTTTGATGAAATGGTTTCAATGACCCTTACATATGAATTAATATAGGTAGAATAGGATATCATACGGTAAAAAGATAAACTGAAATGTCCAACTGTCAGTATTTTTTTTTTTAAATAAATGCTCCCTGAGGAAAAGGGTGGGGAAGTATGTAGGGGAAAAAGAAAGGGGTGACTCTATTAGCTCGTAAATTAGATCAAAGGCCGATATGTCATGGTAGATGGCGTTTGAATGTGTGTAAGTCAAAGAAAATGGGGAAAATATAGTAAAAATTCCTCCAGACCTTACGAATTCACTGCATGAAAGAATAAGTATAGAGTGGTTTTATTTTGCCCGGAGTCAGAAAGTTGTGTGCAGAAAAGATAAGAGTGTGTAGGAAGATTAGTCAATTGAGCTAACATTAAAAGATGAGATATACAACTCATAGAGTTAAGAAGAGAAATGTTCATTAAGACCACAGTTGAATCAAAAATATTAATGAAACATCCGACTGGATAAATAGAATTGAAGAGAGTCAGTGATTCTAAGTGAATTGATGAGATTCATGGTTACTCTTCTATGTGTCAATAAATCGGGGGAAATTGAGTAGGTATTTATTACCTATTATAATAAAAAATTCATATTTTCAAAAATATTAAAACTGACCTTTCTAATGACTTTTCCCAACGTAAGAATAATTGCGACAAAAAATATAAATCTGAATAATTTTTTTTGTGACAATTATTTCTTTCTTCCAAAGTTAATATGCATATTAAAAGAGAAAAAACATACGAGGGATTATGAAAACCACTAAGTGCGGAGGATGGAGAAAGAGGAGATGTGTTCGAATAAATGTAAGTAAGAGAGGATGATGATAAAATTAAGGAAGGGAATTTAATGAGAGTAGGGGGGGGGGGTGGGGGGGGGGGGGGGGGGGGGGGGGGGCGGGGGGAGTGATAGATAGATGTATTAGGATGAGAGTAGATAGTTGATAGGAGAGAGGAGAGAGGAGTGAGATGGCCTGATAGAACAGGCACGCACGGGGGCAAACCCCGGTCCTGAAGAGCGGGCCCGGTGATGTGTGGACAAACGAAATACACCATCATTCATAAAAAGAAGAGTTATAGAGAAAGTAAGAATACTGAGAGTATAAGATATAGAGAGAAACAAGAGTATATAAAGAGAAATGATAGAGAAAATGAGGAGAAGGAGTGAGAAGACAAAAAGAGAGCTAGAAAGAATTAGCCACTGAGGAGGAAGAAAAGAGAGTAGACAGAAAGATAGTATAGATTATATAGAGATAGAGAGGAGTAAAGATGGAGGTATAGTAGAAGATAAAGAGATATATAGAGAGACTATAGAAGAAAAAAAGAGAGAGAGAGATATATATAGAGAAGAAAACATATAAGAGTTGAGAGAAATACGCTAGAGAAGAGAAAAGAGTAAGTGTTATAAAGAAAATAGATAAGAGACACATTGAAAGAAATATGAGAGAGAGAAGAAGAAGATAAAGAAGAAGAAGAGAAAAGAGAAGAAGAAGAGAAAATAGAATACAGTGGGAACAAATAGATAGACTAAGAATGCAGGGAAACAAACAGAATGTCTAAGAATGAAGAGAAAAAATAAGACTAGAAAGAAGAGCACAGAGTGCAAAAGAGAAAGATGATGGTGATGGGGACGTCGAAGATGAGAGTAGAGAGATAGAGAAGAGAGTATAAAGAGATAGAAAAAGATAAGAGATAAATAGAAAATGAAGAAAAAAGAAAAGAAAGAGAAAACAGAATATATGAAGAGTAAGAGAAATGTCAGAGAAATAAATGAGGAGGAGAAAAGGACAAGACTTAGAATGAGGAGAGTCTTAGACATGCAAGAAGGAGAACAAAAGGACTAGACTATAGAATGCAGGAGAGAAGATAAGAAGAAGAAGAGGAGAAAATTAGAACAGAAACAAAAGGACAGACTAGAATAGCAGGATGAACAAAAGGACAGGCTGGGAATAAGAATAAAATAGAGGGAGTATAGGGAATAAATAAGAGCTCATAGAGAGATTGACAGATAACAGAGTGAAAGAAGTAAAAGAGAGAGTAGATATAGAAAAAGATAAGAGATAATAAGGTATAGTAGACACGTAGATTTTGAACAGCTATGGAAACTGTACCCCATAACTTATAGGCATAAAGGTCAGGTTAACAGGCGGAAGGCCGGGGAAACACCTCAGGGATTACGGACCCGGCTCAAGGTGTGTAAGGAACGTTCACGCGGGGCAGAGCGCAAAAAGACGTGTACAAGAATCGTGGGTAAACCTACGGTAAGAGAAAAGGTATGAGTATCGCGCTTCATTGGGATCTTTTAAATAACTGTGCAAGTGGCTCAAGGCGTGCGGAATGGATGGAGTGGTTAGTGGGACGGGCGGGAAGGAGTGAACCAATACAGTTTTAAGAAAAAATTAAATTTTACTAGGATTATTTATTATTGTATCGGATTTTATTATTATGATTATTATATATATTATTTAGATGATAGTAAGAAGTATGAGAACATAGTCGTAGAGGAATATAGTTTATTGAAGCAGGAGATAGATAGATAGCAATTCAAGATATTATTCAAGGAAAATAGATGATATAGAGTGGAGAGATATATGATAAAGTGGCGCGCGGAGTACGAAAGACCAGGAAGTAAAAAACAGCGGAGAAAAACAATTAAAAATTTGAAGTAGCAGCAACAAAACGGCTCTGAGGGAATGAATAGAAAATGGAAGTTAGTGAATAAAATGAAAGTAGAACGGGAATAAATTAGTAATACACCTGTGTGAAAGGAGTCAAGTGGTCAAACTGAATAGATAGTGATAAGGATAATTATAATTTGCATATGCCCTAGCTCTCAAGTGAAATGAGCCACACAAGGGTACAATAATATGATAGAATAATTATATAATATAATCTATATATATATAAAGAATATAAACTGATAGATAATTAGATTATATGTATATAGATTATATGATTTTTAATTAAATAAGAATTGAAAATTAGAATGATCTTAGAGGAACTGAATATAGATAGAAAGATAGAAGAAAAAAGTTAATTAATAATAAATTATAATTATAAGTAATAGTTAATGTAGATGAATATATAATTGAATTATAAATAATTAAAAATGTAAATAAAAATATATAATAGAGAAGATTATATGGTATAGATATGGAAATATATAGTATAAGAGATTAGAGCTAATAATTATTATATGAAATAGTATTTAGAAAATTATTATTATTATTATTATTATTATATTTAATGATAATTATAGTTGTAATTAAAAGTATTAATTGAAATATTAAATAATATATTATTGAGATATTATTAATAAAATAGATATTTATTTAATTGAATTATTAATTATTATATATTATTGAATATGATTAATATAGTATAATATTTAGTAAGATTATTAAGATTTATATAGTTATTATATGTATTAATAATTATGAATTTAATATAATAAATATAATGTATATATTAGAATATTATATAAATATTAATTATTATAATGAATTATCTGAAATATAGGGCTGTTGGATAAGCTCATTTGTATTATACTACAAGAAATTATAGTGGTCAATTTTATAGGTATTTCATGTGGGTGGTGCAAAAGATAAGCAATGAAAGAAAGTTGAATTGAAAAGAGCTAGTACTTGAGACAAATGAAGGGCTCTCACTCTAAAAATCTGCAACCACATGCAAGAATATAAGTGAAGGAAACTCAATACAACTATGAAGCTTATCAACTTTGGCTCAGTACCAGACTGCACAGAATCGTTAAAAATACTCAGGAGGAGCGGGAAAAAATAATAAAGTGGGTGTCGGAATGTCACGGAGATCTGGTGGCGCAGGGAATAAAAATAATGTAAAATAATAATAGAGAGAAAATATAATAAGAATTCAGATGTTTAAAATTTACAAAATTAATTAATAAGATTAAAGATAGAAGAATATAATTATTAATTAAGAAGATTAAGTAAAAGAATAAGATGAAGAACAAAGAAGATAGCGAAATTATAGGTTTTTTTTTAATACATAAATAGTCCGAAACCTATTTTTTTAATAAGTAAAGTTAAAGTTATAAAAAGTAATTAATAATTAATAATATCTACGGACGAAGAAAATAGTAAGAATGAAGGTGATTGAAATTAGTATAAATAATTATTAAATAATTATATGTAAACTTCGGTGAAGTCATAAGATAAATCAAAAGAGTCTAGTAATGATAACTAAAATGAATAATTTGAGTAGAATTCTAAACATTTTGCATTAAAGCTTAATGTAAGGATACACATCCTTCGCGACTACATCATTTTAATTCCAATCACTCAGACACCTCTATGGTATCTTAGGACCCTCAGATTAAAAAAGAAAAACAAAACTTTAATGGTTAGAAAAAATAAAGAACAGAAATGAAGAAATTTTGAATAGTGATGAAAAAGAAAAAAAAAAAGAGAATAAATGAGAAGCTCGTCAGGTACGTTATATCTTAAAAATGAAACCTAAAGTGGTTAACGGTGAAGACAGACCTGCTCCGATATCGTGGAAAAGAGAAGTAACATTTAACCCCTAGAATAATATATTGATAGGAATGTGTGATGAATTATAATTTAATTGAATAAATGAGTAATCTAGGACTCCATAATTGATATTATGAATGATTATATTTAATTGAAAATTAAAGAAAATTATGTAATCATAATAATAAAGATGATAAATATTATTTAATTTAATTTTATATGGCGAAATAAGTAATGTAGACTACAAGTTATTTAATACAACGTAATAATTATAGAAGATAGAATTAGTCAAATATCAGTGATAATAATTATATTGAAAACATAAATATAGTAAAAAAGAAGGACCGATAACCTTTAGTAGATGATATTTTTAGATAGAGATGATAATTATATGAATTGAATAAAGGAATGATATTAGAAACTGAGAATAGAGTAGTAAAGAATAGATGATAGAGAAAAGAAAAGTATGAAGAGTAGACATACAAATATATATGGATAAATAAAGAGGAACTAGTGAAAATAAGATTTGATAATAAGGATATTAAGTAATAGTATTATATGGTAAGTAAAGGAAAAGTAGGACAGTAGAATAAGAAATATAGTAAAGAATCATGCAAAAGCATAATCTTATGGGAAGAGATTAGAAAATTATGAGACTAAATAGATACAATATAATTCTAAGATATTCAAAATTTTTTCTTTTTTAGATATTTATTTTTAATGATATAGATGATCTGTCAGAATGATTTTTTTAATTCCGGAAATATAGTGAGGATAGTCAGAAAATAAAATGAGAAACGCTGAAATAAAATTGTAGATCTAATTATGATTGCGTGTAAATTTATATAGTATGAGGATACGTATCGTACAATGATCGAAGGCAATTATTGCTTAGAGAGGGAAACCTAAACGCCAAACTACACAACCATGTGCGTGGCACCCGGCATCAGCTCATAAAATGCAGCAAGGATATGGAAACGGCAATGAACGTGTGTTCCAAACAAACTGACGAAAGGTACCAAACAGCTAAGGCCATCACCGAGGCAACACAAATACCCAACACGCAGAAGCGACTAAACAGGACAAAAAGCACGCAACTGAACTGGATAAACTAATCTGCAGCAACAATGCCTAAGCCGACCGCAATCACACAAACAAGTGAATAGACATACACCATTATCACCTCTAGAGATGAAACCGAAAGCCGAAATGCAGCCAAAAAAAGAAGAATCAAGGAAATCAAACAAAGGTCAGCACAGAGTACAAGGACAACGTAAAGCAGCTCAAAGGCGTAAAAATAATCTAAATACAAAGACGAAAAAAAGTATATAGACTGAAAGAAAGAGAGCGTGATAGAAAGCCGTAAGCAGGGTGCAACGGTCAGATGCAAAACGGAAAAAGTAACTGTGTGGATGAATAAATCTCTCATGATATGAACTGAAATAAATTATAACAATTCAGGAAGTACCCCCAAAACAACTAAAAACATAAAAAAACCGAGATCCAAATTAAAACGACGATATAGATTATGAGAAATAAGATGTAGTATTACACATATGCAATCCTGCTATCTAAACAACTAAGTGAGAACCATTGATTAGACTGAAAAAAAAGAGCAAAAGCAGGTAGCGATAGAAGATATCGGGGTGGTGGTGCTCGATCATCCGCAGAATGAACGGTGAGCAAAAAAAGATCGAGATGGCAGTGAGGAAGACGATGCGCAGAACAGAAAGGAGAAAAAGCAGAGATCCAATATGAGAACCTAAAAAGAGAAGAGGGTATATAGTAGATTGTATGGATAGCTTAAGGCAAGGCTGCGAATTGAGAGAGATATATTGAGAGCAGAAAGAATAAAAATAATGGACTGAATCCGAAGAAGAAAAATGATTTTCAGGCTCAGAATCGAGATTATAATCGGAATGACAATAGATAAAGATATAGCTGGAGATGAAGCTGAGGAAGAAATAACGATAGAAAGCTAATATGAGTATAGAGTTAAAAAGAGATGAAGATAGAGAAGAATAGATAGTATATAGCTCAGACGCAATATGACTCAAGTCGTCGAGGTAGATAGTCACGACATAACGACATAGAGTCGAGAGAATCAGAGGAAAGAAAGAAAAGATTGTAACTGGCAGCGAGACACGGAAAGATTAAATTCCTTTCAAGACATATACACGAATTAATTGGCATGTCAGTGCATAGGTGTAACACATACAAACAGAGAAATGGAAAATAAGAATGGTTAAATGAGGGAATTAATGAGAATGTTTTAATAGGAGGGCAGAGAGGAGGGAGAAGTTGAGCAGGGGGCGGTCATAACAACTATGAGACACAAATACTCGAGCCGTGAGGGACCCCAAGCGCGCGCACAAGGTGGGGTAGCCCCCCGATAAACCCTCGCAAAAGAGGCGGTGGCGAGGCGGAATAGACCCACAAGCATGGGCATGAGATGAATAGCATGCTAGGATGAAGAACGACAGCCCAAAGACCTACTATAAAGGCATTGACATTAAAGATTTGTCCGAGCTCAAGCTTTAACCGGGAGAAAGCTTAGTACAAACGAAAGAATT
Source organism: Trachelipus rathkii (assembly GCA_015478945.1). NCBI lineage: Eukaryota > Metazoa > Arthropoda > Malacostraca > Isopoda > Trachelipodidae > Trachelipus > Trachelipus rathkii. Next base: position 10,523 of record JABUQX010048973.1, on the reverse strand, counting down.
GAAAAACGAGAGCGAAGAAGTGAAGGATAATAAAAGCAAGCAAACGGTTACCGACGATGGTTCAACGAGTCTGAAGGAGCGAACCACGCAGAAAAAGGAAGAGAAGCTGCAACGGACACAACGAGGGGAGTGACCAGAAATGATCGTCGGAGTAGGTCGTACAGGAAACACTTAGGACGGAAGAAAGCTCCTCAGGAAGAAAAGGCAAAATAGTGAAGGGAGCGGCTTCTTCGCAATGAATGGCATTTGGAAAGGCACTAACCGGGAGCCTTGGGGACTCTGGACGATAAGAGGAGGAAAAAACCAGGCGCGCAGAGGCCACCAGGGGTAAGAAGAGCTGGAAGGCCGAAAAGCGCTGACAAGGAGAGGAGGAGGTGAGAGAGTCAGAGAGAGAGAGAGCGACGCTATTATAGAGTAGCGTAAAAGACTGAGAATATTGAAGTGCGAAATTTTGGGGAAAAACTTTTATAAGAGGAAAATAGACTATAATGTATGCAGTAGAGGCAGAAGTTTCGATGATGGAGTTAGGATTGATAGATAGAATAGGATTCGTTTTGATTAGAAGATAGTAGAAGGAGATGAGAGATAGAATAGGATTGAGAGAATACGCAGAGTAGATAGATAGAGAGAAGAAAGTGATTAGTACATAGGCTGATGATTGTTCTAAGAGAGATGTTGACGCAAAGGAGGAGGAGAGTACGAGTGTTCAGAGTTTATGATATGATAGAAGAGCATGAGGAGATGGATAGATGATTAGGATAGAAGGATCAAGAAGACTAGGTAGCTGAGGTTATATAATCGATAGAAACATAGTTTCAAAAAGCAGACGGCAGAGAGAGAGTAGATAGCTGATGTAGATAGAGGGAAGATGACTTAAGTTATTGATGATAGTAAGAGCACTTTAAGAGAACATGAGAATGAGCATGGTAGGAGTTATTTAGGGTTAAGAGGAGAAGTGATGAGAGCAGATTGGCAGAAGGAGAGTACAGTGAAAAGGTGTAGAGGAAGGAGAGTAGGGAAGAGTAGATGATGGAGGGACAAAGCACCAAGTGCTCCATGGCAAGCCGTAGATAGGGAATTAAGGCATTGAAGGAGATGATAGGAACGAAAGACAGAGATGGAAGGAGTGGAGAGTATTGATAAGTATAGTCTGAGAGTAAGTAAGATAAGAAGTCTATAGAGAGGATGACGAGTAGTAGTAAGATGATAAGAGGATAGAGTTGATAAGGAGTAGAGAGGAAGTGTGTGATTGCGGAAGAATGAGTAGAGGTTAGGAAGTATGATCGATGATGCGGTTATGAGGAAGATGTGAATGATGGAGAGGAGCAGTCGAGACTGGTGGAAGAAAAGATGGCTGAAGTATTTTTAAATATAAATTATTATTTGATAGATAGATAAGATAGATAGAGATAGATGCACGAGATTAGCAACAATTTACCAGCGAATATAGAGAGATATAGAGGAGAAGAAGTAGAAAGAGAATCAGAGAATTGAAGACTAAATAAGAGCCGTGCCAAATAGCCTCATCGCACAGGAGGGGACCACTGAAGTGATTAGAAGGCGGTCTGTCAAATTCGATGAAGCTGACCGGCGGCACAGTGTGCAGCGAATGCTGTCAATTGCGCTTTGGACGTAAAGCTGTTCACGAGTAAAATTAATAAATAGGAATTGTTGATTAATTATTCTGTAAAAAATATAAAAGTCGAAACAGCTTAATAGTTCAGGTCCATAGTGTGAACAAGCCATATAATGCTGTCAAAGGTGATATAAAAATAGAAAAAAGTTATCAAGAACATTAGCAGAAAAGCACATAATGTAGTGCAGCGAACTTTTTTCATAAAAACAGTTTTAGGATTCGGTCCAAGGAATGGATGGCAGTCGGAATTATCCTTGAACATAGTAAGTAATCCAAATACGAAAAAGGTGGCCACATAAGTGGAGAACAAAGCGTAAATTGAAAGGTCCAAGAGTGCCGCTCGGCGGGCAGTTGGGACACAAACACTGGAAACCGATTTAGAGGGGAGAAAGAAGTCTTCGGGCAGTGCGACTTATCCCCGTCGTTGTGTCCTATATCCTCAGACCGATATAAAGGCATCATTTGCAACGGGTAAAGCTGGCTTCTAGCGTTATATGATCGCAGGCGAACTATCCCTAGCACTTTGCTTATCTCCTTACTCTCAGGTTGAGCGATCGAGCGGGAGGGAGGAGCTTAGGGAGGATGGAGGGAGGCATGGAGGAGTGTGGAACGTATTAGTGCGATGGGGGAGAAGACTGTGATGGAGGAGGGAGGATGGGTATAGGTTGATTTGAGTTATGTTGAAGTGTGGTATGGTATGGTATAAGGCTTGTGAGGAGAGGATCGCAGTTGATTTAGGAGTGAGGAGGTAAAGATTCGAGGTCTCTGGCTGCCTCGGCTACGAGCGGCTCTCTGCAGTCTTACTGCACACTTCGCAGTCGTGGCTTGCTTTGCATACGCGAATGCGGCGGCGTCGGCGGCTACAAGACTGCGTAGCGGCGTTTTAGCGTGCCGTGCGGTCTGCGGCTGCTGTAGGTCCGTGATGCGGGTCGTTACGTGCCCTGGTCGTGTGGGTTGCCGCGGCTGTTAACGCCTGGCCCTGTGCGGTGTTTGGCGTGGTGGTGGTGTGTGGGGGCTGGTGTGCTGCTGTGCCCGAGGGGGGGATACGCAGCAGTGCACAGAAGCAGAAAAAATGAGGAGAACAGAAGTGGAAGGAAGTCTTAGCATCATCTAGTCCAACACTGTGAAGGGTAGTGATGCCGGTAGTGTCGCTCGAATAGTGTTTAAAAAACATAAAGTCCACCGAGTGCCAATAAAAGACACTGGATCAGTTATCTACTGTAGTGCGCAGGGTGTCAAGTGTTATGCCCTATCGGTGTTATCGGATACAACAATATGTCCGCACAATTAAAAACGCACGCACGCCGATATTTATCCGGGTGCCACGACACAAAACGCGGAGGCAGGTGAGTCACTCAGGCAGGACGACGCACAGAGCAACGGATACTCAGAGCGTGGGCCCGATAACAAGCCAAGGAACTATATGGGTCCTTCAGTAATAGCAACCGCTAACGACAGCCAGCCGGGCCAGTATGACAGGTCCACAGTAGTGGTGCGAAGAACAGGGAGAGAAGGCGCGAGCGAACGAAACAGCATTCGAGGCGGAAAGAAGAGGAGTGATGGGAGAGTCGCAACGTATAAGATGTGTATGCGATTCAAGAACAGTAGCGAATATGTAGCTCTCCAGGGGGGGGAAGTGGGGGATTATAATTTCAGACGGGACTGGATCCCGTGGTCTGCTCTGACCTGTAGTATTAAACAAGGTGAGAGATGAGTGCGGTGCTCGTCGCGAGTGTGCTATGGTGTTATGAGATCGAGAAGAAGAATATGTGGCTGTTGCAGATGTCCTCCTTCAGCGTGCAGTATTGACATAGCTGTAATGTGGGGACTCAGTCAGGGGGAGAGGCTGTGCTAATAAGTGTGATGTGCGAGCAGCGCCTCTGTCTTGCGTGCTTATGGAATGATTCGTAAGAAGAAGTGTTGTAGTGGGTGCGCAATGGGGGAAGGATCGTCGCGCGGGGGCAGAGCCGAAGCCTGAGCGAAGCGCTGGGGATTAGGTGCAAGCGGTAAAAGTGGCAGGGAGGGCGCGGCGGGGGGCCGAAGCGAGACCGTCTCAGGAAGGTGTGTGCCTGGAGCGGTGGGACGTCGGGTGAGTGGAGACAGGACCGCCAGGACAGTTCCGCGGGGGGGGGAGGGGTGGGGGCCGGGTGAGTGGGGCCGAGATGCCGGGCAGGGGGAGGCCGCGCGCAAGGAAATGGGTTGGAGGAACAGCCTAACCAGAAAGATGTTAGGGAAAATGAGCAGGACGCATGGGAGTGGACAGCAGGAGGGGCGGGGGAAGGCGGGAAGCCGTGAAGTGCCACAGGGGGAGCCTCGGGCGGACCACAGAGGGATGGATGTTAAGGAGGCAGCGTAGTAGCCCATCACAGGGGAGAAATGAGTAAAAGGTAGGAGAAGAGAAGCGGGGACCGGGGTGCAGGGGTAAGGAGGGGGATAAAGATGGGAACCCTGTCCGGCAGTGGATGACCGCGGAGGTTGTGACCTGGCGGGGGAGGGCGCGCGGGTGGCCCGGGCCGGACGGTACGGGCTCCCTCGCCGGCAGTCGGCCTCGGGGGGGAAAGGGAGCGCCGACTGCGCGGAGTTAAAAAATAACGGTAATGGATCGCTACGGTGTAGACTGTAGGAGGCAGATTAGTCAGTCGTAGAAGGAACACATATGACTTTAAAAGAAAACGAAGAAGGCCAAAACAAAAACAAAAATGGATACCAGAGAGAGAAAACAAAACGGGAAAATAGATGCGAAAGGTAGACACTGAAATCAACCATAAGTGAGAGAATGAATATCGAGAAGGATGGTAGAAGAATTTTACTGGGATTGAGATTGAGAAGAATAGATTTCTCTCTATTCAGAGAGAGAGAGAGAATTGTATAGAGAGACTTCTTATGGTATAGGACGAGTTGAGAGGATTCTGAAGAGATTTTGTGATTGTAGAAGACAGCGAATATAGAGAGAGAAAGAGAAAGATATGATTTGATCTGATATGTATTGGATTGGAGTAGTATCAGTATTTATACACAGACGTAAGGTATGAGTAGATATTGATATAGATTAAATTAGCCATAATAGAGAGATAGAGAGAATTAGAGGTGCAAGGTAGAGTAGCGATAGAGTAGTGAGATGCATATAGACTGATATAGTAAAAATTAACTAGTTGTAAAATGAGCCAACAACAAGATAGAGAGGAGACACGATCGCCACGACATGAGTTCCTAATATTATAACAAACAAGGAAACAATAAAAACTCAATACTATTAAAAATTCGACATTGATGTAGTAGTGACACAAAAGAGGGAGCAAAGTTAAGATGACAAGAGTGAGTGAGATGAGATATATGGAAGGAGAAGGTACAAAGGTAGTAGAGCGGATGGCGTGACGCATCGCAAAGGAAAAACGAAACGAAAACAACGAAAAGGATGAGGAGACAAATTAGGCGCGAAAGAAGATGACAGAAGTGGGACAAAAACAAAAAAAAGTTGAAGAAGCACGGAGGGAGAGGAGCTACAGGCAAGGGCCGGGACGTTAAAAAAGAGAGAAAAAACTAAATCATCGACCACAGAAAAGCATTATAGATCACCCAGAGAAACGAGAGTTACACGGTGACGTCGGGTCTAGATAGCATATTGCGGGAAATCGAGGGAAGGCCGCTCGAGGGCAGAGAGAGAGAAGGATTAATGAATGAGGAAGAAGATAGATACCTAGAGAGGTAGTGTCTGAGAGATGAATGATTATACGATTGAGAGAGCAGAAGAGAAGAGAGGAGAGATAGACAGAGAGAAAGAGAGAGATATAGCAGCGATAAGAGAAATGATAGAGAGATAATTAATGAAAAGCGAGAATTAATACTCTAGAAGAGAGTAGAGAAAGAATAATAGAGAAGATAGAGAAGAGAGAGGATGAGAGAGAGATAAAGAGAAATGAGAGAGAGAAGAAGAGATAAGAGCAGAGAAGTTAAAGAGAAGAGAGATAAGAGATAGAGAGATAGAAGAAAGAAAGAGTAGATAGATAGAGAGAAGAAGAGAAGGAAAGAAAGATAGAAATAGAGATAGATAGAAGATGAATGAGATACAAAGAGTAAAACATGGAGGAAGGGCACGGTGCAGAAGAAACAAATGCAAGCCTTTTACGGGGAAATGGCCCGAGCGGGAAAGAAACGGATACAGCCAGAGTGTGGAGGAGGGGGGGAAGCAAGAGAGAAAAGGGAAACGCAAAGGAGAATGGCCCAAAAAAAAAGGCGATAAGAACAAGATATAAAATTAAAAAGACAAAGAAAAAAGGGGGCGGGGGGGTCGGGGGGGGGGACGAATCGAAAAGACCGGGAAAGCCCAAAAAGTCAGATACAAGCATGCAACTAAGCAAGTAGCAAAAAAAAAAAAAAAAAAAAAAAAAAAAAAAAAAAAAAAAAAAAAAAAAAAAAAAAGGGAGAACGTGGCGGTAGTGGCCCGAGAGACAAATGCGTACATAGGAGAGACAAAACGATGTTTGGGAAGCGCGATGCAAGGGGCGAGAGGAGTAAACGGTCCAAGAGAGAGAATGGGAAAAACGGCGGTGACCGGGTTGTGAGACGAGGACAGACGGTGCGAGGCAAAGAAGAGAGGCGGACCAAACGGATGGGAAGCGACGGGGAGTGAAGGAGAGTAGAAGGAGAAGGTGGATAAGTTAGATAAAGGAAAATACAGTCATTGATCGATAGAGATAAATACCATACATATAATACGTATATAGAGGAGATCTAGAGAAAACAGATGTTAACTAATAGACATATAATCGATAAATAATATGATCATAATATCAGGGCGGCGTCGAGGGATCGCCTTGGGTGCAATCGTGGCGCAACCACCCAGGATGACAACGGCTGAGGCAACTTAATGTAGAGGATCGTGGAAGTGGTAGTAGGAAAAAGTTGAAGAAATCGCAGATGAACATGTAAGTTTAAACACCCAATGATTGATAATGAAGAGAAAAAAAAAAAAACGGCAGCAAAGGTGAGGTGAAGTCAAAAGTGCAAACAACAGAGTGGTTCAGAACACGTAGTAAAAACAGCCCCCTAGACCAGTTTGTGAGGGAGAAAATAAGACGGGGGATAAATGAAGTGACCGCGCGACGTACTGGTACCTTACAACCGGTTGCCAGATGGGAGAGTCCATAAAGATAACAACTCCACCCGTAGGTATGCTAAGACTTGAATTCGCATAAAGGGTTAGATACGAAACAAGGTGCGAAAATCGATTTACAGCGCATGCCATAAAGGTGAAACGGCGCGGCAACTGATAAGGATAGGTGAGGGGGGCGTACGGTGTGCAGAGTCTTCAGTGCTGAGAGGAGTGTAAGAAGGCTCTCTCGACGTCTGCGCTTACGCGCTGCTTACGCTCTGAGCTCTCGGATAATATATAGACATAATATAGAGATAAATAAACTCAATACAATATATACTCAAGAGGGAGAATATATATAATATGATATAATAGTAATAAGACAAGAACAGAGAAGAATATAAAGAACTCAAAGATCATAACAATAGATGATGATGCTAGAATATATATATGAGATAGAAGATAATAGATATATAAATGAATAAAGAGATAGATTAAGAATAACTGCAGATATACCGACAACATACAGTACCTAAGAGAGAGATGATAGAAGAAAGAGATATTAAGTAAGACGTAATATAGGAGCATAGAGTTATAGAGTATAAAAGGGAGTAGGAAATACCCCGTGGCAGTAAGAGATGGGAGCAACGAAAACACGGTCCTTAAGGAGCTGGTTTCATCAGTGTAGATAAGAAACGGCTGAAAATACAACGCAGGGACTGACAGCAGTAGACATCAAAACAAGGGACTGCTCGCATACGTGTACAACACGTAAGAACTCCGGAGAGTCGAGGATGACTCAACTCAAACTAACCCGTGAAAACCAAAACGTCAGCCATGACCGATAAAGGCCGGAACATAAAGGAAAGGTGTGATAAAAAGGAAGTGAGGAATGGAGAAAAACACATGAAAGTATTATAGCAGGAAGAAAAAAGCATAGTGAAGACAGGATGAGGAACCCACTAATAAAGCCCTGTAAAAATAAGGAGGTGGAAGGAAGAGGGGCAGTGTATACATATATAAATACGTATAAGAATCAGAACGAGATATGAAGATAGCATAATAATAGTCAAAGAGATAGTAAAACATATGAATATGAAGTAAAATTGAAAAGTAAAAGAACGAGATAATAATGATAGGCAGCATATATCGAGTAGATATAGAGGAGATTAAGAGACTTATAGAGATAAGATAGATTTTATAGAGATAATAGAGATATAGATAAATAGCGAATAAGAATAAAGATCGATAAAATAGATATGACAGTAAGAGTATTGTATAAAATGATAGACAGTATGAGATAGAGATAATATATAAGAAGATAAGAATAAGAGAGATAGAACTAATGCGTTCAGAATAAAGTATAGAATATAGATATAATTATAAGAATAAATATAGAAGACGTGAATAAGAGAGATACTATTATATATATAATATAATATAAAAAGAAGTAATTATATGAGTAAATAGAAGAGGTCGCAATTGTCGGTGCCCCGCCAGGAAGGGAGCCAATCTGAGTTGGTGATGAAAGCTTACTGATACGAAGAAGAGGGAAAAGCGTCTCTGGGCCATTAGCGCGGGGATTTGCATGGAGTGTGGGTGTAAACTCAAGGCAGTAGGCAAAGAAAAAGACAAGAGAAAAATAAAAGTTACATATAGAAGTAAGTAGGAAATAGTAACTGTAGAGGTGTGAGGAAAACCAAGGGAACGATGGAGTGAAAATAGACTATGAGGGTAATTCCACTGAAGTGAGGGTAACGTGGGTTGTGGTAAAATGGAGAGTGGGAAAACGCGCGGATATGACAACAGGGGCAAGGGAGACGTGAGGCAGGCACGATTGGAAGGAAAGGGTGACCGAAGCAGACCAAGCTCATGAGTAGATAAAAGAGCAGTGAGAGACGGAGAAGCCTCCACAATAGCATTATAGTAAGATAGAGAGAGAGATATTAGAGAAAGATAGTATAGAAAAAAAGTAAGAGAATAACAGAGAAACAGGTGTGATAGATGTATTGAAGATTGAGAGAATAAAGAAATGGGACGAGAAGATAGACGTAAGATGACTAATTAATAGAATATAAGAATAAAAAAGCAGTTCCTTCATTTGAATAAGAAATATAATCAACAGAAATACTCTTAAGAGAAATAGTTAAGAGAAGAGAGTGTGATTACACTCAGAGAGAATAGAATATAATATTATAAAGAATATAAGAGAAGAGAGATCATAATAAGTAAATTGAGATAAAATATTTTGAGTATCTAAGGAGTAGAGAGAGAGATGAAGAATAGAGCCGTCGCTGTGGTGGTAGGAGAGTCACCTAGAGATAGCAACGTCACACGTACTTACGAGAATCAAAAAACACAGGGCTGAGATTGACAGACTTTTGTACTTTGATATGGGGACGCTCTTTAAAAGATTCGGAGATTATATAGTAAGTATAAAAGTGATATAAATAACTAATTAATATATAGAGAGACTAGATAGATAGGATAGACAGATCACAAGAGAGAATAGAGAGAATTCATAGTGAATAGAGTATTGATAGATATATAGTAATAGCATGTATGAAATAGAGAGAAGAAGAGTAGTCAGTAGATAAGATTAGAATGACAATTGAGGAGAAAAGGGAGAAATAGAGATTAGATAAGTGGAATAAAAAATGGGACGGAGAAGATAGACGTAGATAAAGAGAGTGCATAGGATAGGAAGTAGCGGGCTAACCGACCCAAGGCCTGCGCAGGCCAAAAGTTAAGCGAACGCGATCCGGTGAATAGGAGCGAGTCAGGTATTTGTGCAAGAGTACCTCCGCGGAGGTGCAAAATAAAAGAGCTCGAGGCGTCGGGTAGGCTAGACTACCGCTGGCGGCAAGGTGAGTTGACTGGGAGCCGACAACTGCAACCGTAGCACTAAAGTGAGGGGCGAAATAAGCCCCATGGAAATAGGCTATTTACAAACAAGAGGAGAGCGAAGGAGTTACAATAATAAACTAATATACTTCTAATGGTTGAATTAAAGATGTTTGACGAGCTGAAGCAGCTGAATCACATTTGGGAGACTGACGAGGATAAGAAGAAAGAGCAGGAAATGCAATGACGCTCAAAACCAAGAAGCTGGAGAAAATGGCGTAAGTCAACGCGGCACGTGCTTGGGCAGCGGGGCCTCTCCGAGCAGACGTAGGAACGACATGGAGCAGTGGCATATAGGGAGAAGATACGGTGCACATGGAGCGGAGGTCCGGAAATATAATAACCGGTACGAGTAAGAGATATCTAAAAGAGATGAAGATGTATAGCTCACGTACGCTTAAGCATGTGTGATATGCTCAATGAAACATTTGACCCTACAATATTTCAATCAAATGTGGCCACACTGCATATTCAAAGAAAGAAGCAAAGAAAGATATATAAGAGAGACTGACGTAAGAGAGAGAATAACTACAGAATATATATTATGAACGAAATAAGGAATAACTGACTAGTATAGTGAAGGCAAGAATTGAAGATAAAGATAAAGAGAAAGTAAATGAATACTACGAGAGTGTGAGGTGCCGACGCCAAAGAGTAGGACCACGAGACGGCCACAGATCAGACGACTAGTATTATAATATTAAATAAGAAAATACAGTATGAGAATAGAGTAGAAGAGAGAAGAGAGAATGATAAATATAAGAATAAGAAAATTAAAAAAATAAAATCATTACGTAGAATCAAATTAACGAAAAATGGTGAAAAGCATCGCGACCAAGATCTGAGATAGAGAATTAAAATAATGAATGATGCAAATGATACAAAAAAAGG
>JABUQX010048972.1:22500-25487 GCA_015478945.1 Trachelipus rathkii | reverse complement strand
ATAATGGTACATAGTAATGAGAAGCTCAGTACTCTAGAGGCTTGACGCTAGGTGAGCGTAGTGTGAGTTGTGTGATTGCTTGACTTATCACTTCACCAACTAAAGGTTCTTACTTTAATCCATAACTGATTTCTCATACTAGAAACAAGTAAGTTTAAAGTGTAATTTTCATAAAGCTTTTATATTTTATCTTATTTGATGAATATTTATTTTTATTTATTTGCAAGGCAGATTAGATACATTAGCAAAACTCCTAATATTTCATAATAATTATGTAAATTAGAATATAAGTGCTAAAAAACATGATCCTTAATAGATATTTATTGTTATATAGTGATGTGGACATAAAGTATAATTATATTATTAGTGACCATATCAAACAATGTCTATCAATCATACACGCCTGTTAGCTCAAGAACGCATTCTAAAATTACACTTATTTTATACCACAATATACTAAATTTGTGAGAATAAAATAGGCCTCACGCGTCAGACAAGATCATATAATCTTTTATATAACTCCCTTCATGTAGAATTTGTGTCTGGACTGAGCAAAGCACTTGATTATTATTACGCGCTTTAATGCAAGCTGATGACGTCTAGCATAGAGGAGCTTAAGAAATCATCAACAGAAATAAGCACACTGTGTTTGTCTTAGTCTCTCTGTGACCAGCAATGCACTATAACGCCGTTAGTAAAGTTCCTTTACAATGCATATTTTGGAATAAAGCTAGGAGATCAAGACAAAACCTTTGCTCCACATATGTGCTGCAAAGCCTGTATCATAGCCTTAAGGCGCTGGAGTGAGGGCAAAACGAACTGTTTGTCATTTGGTGTACCTATGGTGTGGAGAGAAGGCAAGGACCATATTACAGACTGCTATTTTTGCATGACCAATCTCAAAGGTGAGATAATTACTTTACGAATATAGTCCTTGACAAATCTAGAAAGGTTTATAAAAATCTTTTGGTAGCCTATTGAAATTGTAATTGTGTATAAAAATAGTGTATTATTCTAGTAGAGAAATTGTGGTTTTAATGTATATATATATATATATATATATATACTATATATATATATATTATATATATATATTATATTATATATATTATATATATTATATATATATATATATACTATATATAAAATATATATATTAATATATATATATATATATATATATACTGACAAATATTTATAAATTATATATATATATATATATATTATATATATATATATATATATATATATATATATAATAATATATATATATAATATATATATATATATATTAATATATATATATATATATATAATATTTAATATATATATATAATATATATATACTATATATATATTATATATGTATATATATATTATATATATATATATATATATATATATATATATATATATATATATATATATATAATATATATATAATATATTATATATATATATATATATATATATACTCTTAAATTGTATATAAAAATTGATTGTATTTAAAATTGGTAAATTTTCCTGGTATGAAAATTGTGTATAAAAGTGTGGAAACGAGGGTCGAGTGAATTAATATTATGTAAATTAAGTAGGCGAAACCTTTTTTCAGGTATCAATAAGAAGAACAAGCACACTGTAGTCTACCCTGATGTTCCTTCTGCCATTAAACCACAACCACATGGTCCAGGAGTTCCAGTTCCTTCTCCACCTGAAAATACTGAGCTACAAGACAATATAGAAGATATAGAAGTGGATGACACTGACACTTCAGTGACATATCAGCCTACGTCTACAAACACTTCGCCAAGACCACTCACTCAAAGTAAATTAAATGACTTGACTAGAGATCTTGGTCTTTCTAAAGAGAACGCACAACTTCTTGCATCCCGTCTTAGTGAGAACAACCTCCTCTCTCAAGAAACTACATACTTTTGGTTCAGAAATAGAGACGAAGAGTTTCGAAAGTTCTTTGCAGTTGCTTCTTGCAGCTATTTGGTGTATTGCAATGATGTAAAAGGTTTAATTGAGGCACTTGGCGTTCCTTACCAACCAAGTGAATGGAGGCTCTTCATTGATTCTTCTAGCAGAAGCTTGAAGGCAGTACTCTTAAATATTGGCAATAAAATGGCATCCGTACCTATTGCCCATTCAGTTCAGTTAACAGAAAGCTACAAAAATATGGAAGTATTGATTAATACAATCAAGTACTCTAACCACAACTGGTTAATATGTGGTGATCTCAAGGTAAGATATATTTCCCAGTTTCTTCTTGTCATTATAAATCTTCATTTTTAAAAAAATTACCTATGAAAAAAATATAAGTTCTTAGAAACCATGTACATCAATATGCAAGCATAAAGACAGTTTTCAATTTTAATTTACTACATTTAATGTATTTAAGAATTAATCCTTTCTTTCAGGTTGTGTGCCTTCTTCTTGGGATGCAAGGAGGCTACACAAAATATCCTTGCTTCATGTGTCTATGGGATAGCCGTGCTGATAGTCTTCACTATAAGCAAAAAAACTGGCCAGCTCGAGAGACATTCCAAATTGGCTGCCACAACGTGGTAGCTGAACCTCTAGTCCCTCCCAAAAAATGTTTTACTGCCTCCTCTTCATATAAAGCTTGGCCTGATGAAGAACTTTGTCAAAGCACTGAATAAAGAAGGCCAAGCTTTTAAGTATCTACTGCAAAAATTCCCACACATCAGTGATGCAAAGCTCCATGCAGGCATATTTGACGGTCCCCAAATTAGAACTCTGTTAAAGGACAAGCATTTTTACACCAATATGGAAGCCAGTGAACAAGATGCATGGCGATCGTTTAGTAAAGTAATTGACGGTTTTCTGGGAAATAAAAGAAGCTCAGAATATATCTCACATGTAAATGAGCTTATGAAAAGCTTCGAAAAAATGGGAGCTCGCATGTCGATAAAAATGCATTTTCTCCATTCACATCTTGACTATTTTCCCGCAAACTGTGG
>JABUQX010048972.1:0-15000 GCA_015478945.1 Trachelipus rathkii | reverse complement strand
TTAATTTATTATTTAATATTATATTATTATATTAATTATTATTATTTATATTTATAATTATTATTATTATTTATTATCTTATATATATATATATATATACTTATTATTATTATTATATATTATTATTATTATATATTTAATTATTATTATTATTAATTTTATATATAGATTAATTTTATTATATATATATATATATATATAATTATTTAATTTATATATTATTTATATTTATTTATAATTTTATTATTTAATTTATATTATATTATATTATTTATATTATATATATATATATTATAATTATTATTAATTTAATTTATTTAATTATATTATTAGATTATTATAGTTAATTATTAATTATATAATTATTGAATTATTATCTCTTAATATATATCTAATATTATTAACCCGTGAGTTTTGAAATTAAGTTCCTGTAAATAAATATTACATTTTAATTATTTAATCTATTTTGTAGTTCAAATATTAAATGCATATGTATCATATATTTTGACATTTAATTATATATATTATATGAAAACTTATCTAAATTATTTAAATAACTGTATAAATTTATAGATTTACCTGGAATAGTTCTTGAATATGATAACCGTTTATCCAACTTTTCCCGATGCTTTTCATGATCTTCCATAGTCGTAAAAGTGAATGAAATAGATGGAAGTGTCTTAACTGCAAATTTATAGAGTGCAAATGCATCCAAAATATGATCGTCATTTCCAGTTCTTTGAAGGCTTGCCCTGGAGGCAAGCCTCTTTACAGATCCACCAATGCCATCACATGGCCCTTTTCCATGACTGGTTGCAAAAAAGTGCCATTCAGCATCAACTTTAAAATCTTCTTGGTGATAAGAAAGGTTTAGAAAATTCTTCCTGTTTTTGTATTGGCCAGCACAACCATCACTAAAGTAAAATATTTTGGTTATTTGATGAGACAATTTAAGAAATTCTATTAGGCGAGTTTGAAAAAGGTTAACTGCAATTACATCATGCTGGTTGCATTCAGAAATTGCAACAAAACTTTTATGCATTAATTTATTATCCTGGCGGTAATAAATGACATATGGATGTATTGTTGCTTGACAGTTATTCCAGTGAAATGACTGTGCTGCATCTTGCACGATAAATGAATAATTTTCAGAAAAATCACCAATAACTAACATCTCTCCTTGGCCAAGTTTCTCTTTCAATTCCTGTAGAAATGCCATTTGTCTTTTTGCTATAAAATCATGTTGCAAGAGTACCTTGAGCTTTTCATAAAATAATTGTATAAATTCTTCGACAACAAGCTTTTGAGTTTGTAATGTAGACCGGTCTGTTGAAACCCATTCCTTAAACTCTATCTCATCAACTCCTTTTCTATCAAAAGCATTATTTAGAAGATGAACTAATTTTTCTTCCTTAGGGCAGTTATCACATTTTCCAAAGAAACATAGCTCCTGTGGTGGATTACATTGGAGAAATGCAAGACAGTGACTGTAATGACAAATATAATTTGTATCAATCTCACTAATTTCTGTCGATGTTCCTGGGCTATCCAACAAGCATGGTGTCTCGCATTTAAATATGTTAACTATAGCTTCTAACATGAGTTTAACATTTTGATGTATAGTACAAACACACACAACATGAGTACCACTTGACCCTGGTAATACACATTCTTTTGGACGAAGTTCTGCAAACTTTGAAAACCCGATTTTGATATCTGGGTGCTTCTCTTTGATAAGTTTGATATATATATATATATATAATATATAATAGACCTATATAATTAGTAATACATTTATGCTTCTTTTTCATACTTTAATTCCTAAATCAATCTCGTTTTTACAACTACATCATCTTTTCTATATTCCCTGCATATATCATCTGGTACAATCAATCTGCTGAATAGTATGAAGTCATATGGAATTCACAATCACATGTACAAAAAATTCAGATCCGAGTGGCGTCTTGGAGAGTACATACCCGTCTTTCTTCTTCACCAACCATCACTGATTCATCTCCGATAGTTTAAGAATACTACTCTCTCGACATATGTATCGCATCCTTTGATCTTGAGAGGCCATAGACCATGAATAGTGTGAGATGTTAGACTACAGTCTATAGTTTAGAGCGTGCGTTTCTATAGATTTTTAAGATTAATTCGACATTGAATTTTGTAAATAATACTTGATTAAATTATATCTCTAGATACGTTACTCGTTAAAATATATATATCTCAAACTATCATACTTCTTTAATAAATCCTCTTTTTCATTATTGAGAGACTTTATTTTCTTATGTTATATACCTGCTGTGATTTTGAAGAAACCGCGCTATTGCGCGAGAATTTAAGTTCTAAGAATATCATCTTTCAATGTTACTCCCTTGCCGCGTGATAGCTTCAGGCGTTTTAGGTCTTATCACAGTTCTATATAATGCTGATTTTAAGTTACTCATAAATATCTTTACAATAGTCTTTATCCCTCTGTCTATAAGGAGTAGCGTAGGGATATATGCCACACTAGCGTTTATAATATATATTTATTTTATCTATGTTTATCTTCACGCCAAATGTATGACCAAATGACCTTTAGTTAATAAATATGCGATCTAGACATTTCAAAATAATTTCTCTGTGTTTTATTCTATCTCTGTCGATCAATACAAAAACTTAAAATGAGTATCATAATTGTGTCTATGATCTAACATCGGAGAGGATATGGACGTATTTTACCTGTGACTTATAGTAAATGATTAAGTAAGCCCCTCTTATATAACTTTAAAGAATTCTCTTTTGTTATACTTTATTGCCGTACAGTTTATACAAAAATGGTTCTGTAAGTTTTGTAATAGGGTCTATATTCAAAATGTTAAATTAGGATATTTATCAATCAAATTTTTTGTCACATTTAGAAGATTTTTCTTTAATCTTTATATTTATGTACTGACCTGGAGATGATAAATATCCAGAATTGTCTACTATATAAATATTGTTATACTAGAATACATGTATGACATCAATCTGAATATAAAAAAAAATATATATATATTATATATATTATTATATATATATATTAATATATATATATATATAATATATAATATATATATATATATATATTATATTATATATTAATATTATTATAGTATATAGATATATATTATATTTAGTAATATGATAATATTATATTATTATATAAGATATATATATATAACCATGTATATATATATAAATATAATATTATAGATATATAATATATATATATTATAATATATATTATATATATAATAATATATTAAATAATATTAAGTATTAAACTTACAGTGTTCACTATAGAATAGAAAAGAATCTATAGTTCACAGTACACAGGATAGCCTCTATAATATACACATAAATTAAAATAAAAAAGTAATAAAATTGGATTAAAAACAATCAAAGATTGAAAGCGGAAAAACGTTTATTTACTGTGAATTTATACATCACTACTGTAAAATATGATTCTTATTTACCCAAGAAGGCTGTATACACTCACACCACTATTAAAATCTAACTATAAATCAAAAAAAATTATATATAAAATTGAGAAATCGTCCCAAATTTATAACCCACCTCTAAGGTCGTACCCTCACTCTTTCTCACCTGGAGTATATTCTGATAGAGGAATAATAAAGGGAGAATTTTCTTCACAGAATTCTTTTGTAAAAATTAATATAAGAATCGTGTTTATTTCAGTTTACTCTTATACTTACTATAGACGGTATATTTCAGAAAAATATGACTTATTGAACTTATATTTGTCTAAAATAATGTTCAATATTTGAATGAGAAGCCTTATAATATATAGCCTAGTAGTGTCATATAATAAATAATAGTAATCATCCGGTCTACTATATTATGGCACTATTAAGAGCATATACGTATATTTAAAATAAATTATATCGAAGTTATTTAAATGGATTATTAAAATCCAACAATTAAGGATAGGAAAAAACGTTAATTAATGATTATCCAATTTAATATATAAGATCTCGATTTTTGATAACCCTCCGTGAATCTGTAGTCTCACAACATACAAACATTACATATCCCTTTATCTATTACCTTATAGAGAGAAAGGCCTTGACCTTGATAGCCTTTAGTAAAAAATAAAATATAACTTATTATACGATATTTATATTCAACTTATGGCTTACCTAAATTATTGATATATGTATATATTCAATTTTATTTAATTAGAATTATATATATTTTATGGTTTTGAATGGTTTAGAAATAATTAATATAGTACTAAATAAATAGGTAGAAACAGTTTTATCTCTAACTTTTTTCCTACTTTTTATATAAAATATACCGTGTGACGTCATGACTATTTTATCGAATATATATATTGTATAGTTATATATATAATGATACACGTGTATGAAATAAAGCTAATCTTTATATGTAAACCTTTTAGCTACAATATACTCAGGAATAACTGATATATATATAATATATATATATTATAATATATAAGAATATATATATATGATATATATATATATATTTATATATATTATATTAATATATTATATATAATTAATATTAATATATATATATAATATATAGTATATATATATATATATATATTATAATTATATATATATATTAATATATAATTAATATATATATATATATATGATATAATTATATTGAGAGATATAGAAACCAAAGAAGAGAAGTATAGATTAGGCGAAACCCTGTTTCGTTATACTAACTCAACAAATTTAAAATTTTTGTATATCAAGTATAAAAATTCGGCAAAAAGTCTGACAAAACATAGATGTGTAACATCTTGACCGTACTCTATTAAATTGGTTAACTTATTATTTTCTAATATACCTCATATGGCGCAAACTACTGCACAAATTAATCCTCTATTATAAGAAATGAAAAACTCTCCGAATTATGAAGAGGGTGAGGAATTGATGCTATTATTAAAATCAAGAAAGTTTTGAAATAAATAAGAACCTATATATCTGTTAAAGTGCACAGAAATAATTAAGATCTTTTTTTTTTTCTTAAGTCAACGTTTTCTCTACTCTGTCTACACACCGGTTACATATTTTATCTCTGACCTCACAGATCTTTCAAAATCATCTCAACTAGAACAGTTGTCATCAGATACTCTGCGAAACACAGATTCCTTGATTAAATGGTCCTTTTAATCGAACTAGTTATCTATACTAAAGCTGCCAATAGAATGCGCAGAGAATATGTGTATTTTGTACTCATGACTATCCATCGCGTCAATTAATTGAACCACTATTTGATCTCCTCAAGTTGTCAAGAAGAGTCATAACTATCTTGCGCATATCTCTCTGTTTGCCAAATTACTGATTTGCTTGCTATGAGACCTCTCAAGATCAAAATCGAACAAAACATTTCATATTTCTCAACGAAGAATTTACATACTCTTTCATGTATGTGCTTGCGCATATCTATGAGATCAACCATACGACGTATTATGGTCAAAGGATAGTGATAAAATAAATGTCATGTATAGACCTTTGATCTTAGGCGTGTACTATGATCTCTCAGTATAGTAAATTCCATCATTGATAAAATATATTTTCTATATAATAATCATGTACTGATAATATAAAGTGATATTTACCTCTATTTTCTAGTAATTAATCCTCACACATGTACAATAACTGTCTATAGTAATTAGGTGCCCTCACTAAGTGGCCTAGTATCCAAGTTTACTCTTTTATAATAGTCATGTGGTACTTACATTAGCTTTTACTTGTGAGGCATAATTAGTGGGTTGCCCAGTAAGTTTAGATATTTAATTAGTAGTGTTTTCTTCTAGAGCTATATATATATATATTATAAAATTATGATTTATTATATATATACTAACTTATCATATTAATTCCATTTGAGAAATAAGCACCTAATCATCAGCATAATTCATGATTATGAGGCATATCTTCTCGATAAGAAATGCAAGAGCCATTAGAGTATTTGACTTATTAAAATAGAAGAAACAGCTTTTCACTTTGATCCTCCTTTATGATAAACTAATATTGAAAAATGCTTACGACCCAATTTAGATACTATCATTAGTTTGGTGGGTATATCTCCAATTTAAAATTTAGTGGGATTTGCTATTTATACTTATTTTTCTTAGATAATACAATTATTGCGATCCATATCCATTAATAGAACAATTTTTCTTCTTATGTCTAGATAATTTATAATGAAACCATTTGAAATTAAGTTCATATTAACAAAAAATTATTTACATCCACTATAACTAAATATGTTCAAAGTTACGAATAGTTGCAAGATTTCTGAAATAACAAAGATTAAATAAAAAAATGCAATAATAATTTGCTCTCTCTCATGAAGTAGATCTACATACCGAAATCCAGAAAGTATAAGTAATTATATTAGATGAACTTATTAATTAATTATTAATATATATATATATATATTATAATATATATATAGTATATTAATTAATATATATTATAATATATATATAATTATATATAATTATAATATATATATAGTATAAATATGAATAATATATATAATATAATATATATATATATATTAATATTAATATATATATTATAATATATATATTAAATATATATAATTAATATTATATAATATCTGGACTCCATCTCAAAAGAACATAATACCTCCCTACGAGGAAGTGATACACAATGAAAGAGTATAATAGTGCGATCAGTTAGAGTTGTGCAAGCCCGAGTAACTACAGAGTGATGAAGCTTCAATGGCGCTCTTTATAATATCGAGCGAGAAAAGCTACATACATAAGAAGAAGAAAGCAGCTACAGAGGTAAGATGTATGTAATATAAAGGACAAACATACGATTCTTAGAAATAAAAGTCAGATGAAAAGGTGATATTTACGTGCGTGTCTTAGAACTATGATAAAATGGTACATGTGAGAGACGAGCAGTACTTATGGAGGAACATATCCTTTTGCATTATCCCGAATGATAAAATATAAAATATTTAAAATTTTATAAAAAAAAAAAAAAAAATATGAAAAATCTTCATTAAAACCCCATTAAGCCTCTTATCTTTATTTTCTAAACTCATAATCTCCATAATTAATAGTAAGATATTTAACAATCATAATTTTAGAAGGTGATTCCCTACCGTCGATATGTGAGGTGTTAGTTTTGATGGCTTATTATAGAAGCTAAAAGATGGAAATAGGTGATTTTGAGGTATGAGATCGAGATGGTATTAAGTAAGGTAGAAAATGTTAATGTGAGTTAATATAATAAGTGATAAAGTGTTGTCAAGAATGTGATTTAAAATAAATCTGCAGGTTAATAGATGAAAATATTACTGATGAATATGTAATAACATAGAAGGGAGGCGATATGATATAATATGGTTAAAGGTATTATAAAAACCCCCATAGAATAGGAAAAAACTTTAATTGATGTGTAGTAGATGTTATTATCCTCGTTATACATAATTTCTTATCCTAGTGTTACCGACTCTAATCATAATCATGATCTCTTATTTCATGTAAGGTATAGAAAAATGAGTTCACGATAGGATATTGGAATAGAGTAATACTAATATATATATATATATAAGTATAATAAGTTAACCCTTTATAGTTATAAGTGTATATATGAGTGGATATAATTAGTGATTAGTTAATCTATGTAGAAGTAATAATAATAATTATTGGTGATATACGGTATTATAGACTGCGCTTAGTGTTTATTGTAGATGTTGTTAATGGATAAAGATGTTAATGCTGGTATATTTATTTGATATTATTATGATAATGTGGTAACTTGTAATTGTATGATGAACAATAACTAAAGGTGCATATATAGATATATAAGAAGGAAGAAAGGAATGGTGTTGGATCAATAATCATTGTATATTGAAACAAAGGATTGTGATAAGTTAAATATGAGAATATAATGAGAGAAGATAGAAATATAATGTATTTAGAATTTATTAAGATTGCAACAGCTTGCATATGAGTAGAATAAGATAATAGGAAAGCTCTATATGAGCAGTAACTGTTGGTGGTAAGACTTCTGAATGGAATCAAAAGTGTGTATGACGATAGTGAAGGCGTGTGTAAGAATAAATGGGATAGAAAATTGATAAAATTGATTGTTTAAATTAATTAATATACAGAGTGAGGCAGGGATGTGTTTATGACTCTCCTTGGTTTATTTTATAATTATATTATGCGATGAGAGAGTGAGAATGGATAATGTTGGTGACTATATATATACATAGTATTTAGAATGATGATAAAAATTAGCAATAAATAGTGTGAGAATAAATAAATAGTAGTATATATATATTATTATGATTAATACTTCTATTATGCTTATAATTATATAAATAAAATGTAATTCATATAATACCTAAATTTAAATTTACATATAGTAAATAAAAATGAATATATACTATATATATATATATATATAACTAAACATATATAAATTAAGTAATTAAGCAACGTTTGAAAAAAATCGAATAATAGTTTTTTTATTTCAATGGTACTAAAGTCATTCTAACCTAATAGAGGTCAAATAATAATATAAAGCACATTAACTGTATTTTATATCATTACTTAAATAATAATAAATATGTATTTATGTATTATATAATTTTATATGTATTAAATGTATCTTATTTATAAATCACACGATGTTATCGTAAGTGCTAATAGCCGATAGGATATTGTATTATTGTATACTTAGGTAATACTTATACTTCATCTCAATAATTATGAATACAATATTTGATACTAATGTTAATCAAATGGATCATATTTATTACTAATAGACTCGGGTTATAAAGAAAGTTCTAAGGTGGGAGACCTGCAAAAACGCCAGTCATATTTCTCAACCAAGATCTGTTAGTTGTGCCCCAATTTGTTCAGTGAAAGAATGTAAAGTGTCATCAGGAAAATAGATGTCTGTTGGATAGAGGGACTTGGAGAAATGGAGGTGAGTGCTACCTGTTGGTTGCATATCCTTAAAAAATGGCTCAACCCATGAGCAAGCCCTCTCCTTGTAGATAATGATTTGGTTTATTGTTATTTAGGTGAATTCTGATAGAATGAGATATTATTGATAGTAGGTAATGGTATAATATTAAGATGAATGATTATGCAGATAGGTAAGTTGTATATTAATGAATAAATAAGGTAGGTAAGGTGTTTGAAATAGATAATGGTAGATAAGAGATAAGGTTATTGAATTGTGATAGTGAGTGACATTACCTCAGTGTGAAGTTATGTTATGATGGTGAGCAGTTGAGAAATACAGTAAGTATGTCTCATGAGATTAAATATTTGAGATATATGCATGTTTGTGAGTATAAAAAATTCCAACGAGATTAATCAAAGAAGAAGATAGATAGGGAAAATTTTAGTGAGAAGAATGGCAAAGAAAAATAGGATAACTTGCATTATTCTGTCACAAAATTATAATGCGTTGTTCGTGATGTGAATTGTGTTAGCAATAGGTTATCTCAGTCTTTGACGAGTGTGTATCTATAACAGTTTTTACATGTGAGCGAGGTTATTGTTAAGACCATTATACCTTTAGTAATATAGAATATAATTAACCGATTGTGATGAGCTTAGTGATTCATAGTGTGATAATCAAGAGGTAGTAGATTCTAAAAGAGGTAAATTAATGAGTTGTTCAGAAGAATGTAAGTAGAATCATTGAAAAGATGGTTTTTATGAGTGTATGCGATTGACTCAATCCTGAATTGAAATAAATTCCCAAAGACTCAGAATCAGAAAATAGATAAGCATAATATAATCAAATGAAAGCCTTGTTAAATTTGAAGTGGGAAGAAAGTGTAGCAATAAATGATTAAAAGAGTGAATAAATAGATAAGTACGTTGATAATGTATTAGTGAGTTAATATGTAAGAATTATGAGATGTGTAATGATAGTCCAGTTGGTTAATCGAGTAATTGTATATAGTGGTTGAATGTGTTTGGGAATATATGGACTGACTATCTGGTATAGTAAGATCAATAGGGAAAGTATTGGATATTGAGTACAGTAAAGGAATGTTCATGGAGGATAGTAATAAAATAGTGAGCTCAAGCTGAGGCTAAGATAGTAATAAAGTAGTATGTCAATAATTGGAAGTGAAATTAGTTTTATTTATTTTATTTTGGAGTAGAGGGTAATTATAGAGGGTTTGTGAAATCTCTCACATCACTGAGACAAAAGTAGCGTGACTTGACCAGAGACCGAGTCGAGTGTAAGATGAATAGATAGCAACAACCCTGAGTGGATTCCGCCGCGGATGAATGGGAACTTTCAGAATAGATTACGCTCGTTCTGATTGCTCTTAGAGCGTGCGATTTTCTGACTGCAACGAGTTCTATCAGCACTAGTAAAGAGTGAGTAAAGGAATGAGAATAAGGATCTGGTAGAATAAAAATGCAGTTTCTCTATGTCATTTTTTCGAACATAACCTGATACAAATGTAGTTCTATGTGAGGAGAGTGTTGTGAACTAACTGTGGTGAAGTACCTTGTTCCAGGTGAGCACGTGCACAATTAAGCAATTATGCCCCATATAAGTAATGAAATAGATATAGGTGTTAGATGATAATGGGTGTGGTTTTGATATTGAGTATATGCCAAGATTGGATAATAAGTGAATATATTATTAGGGTTAGGACCCCTAGATATATAGATATATATATATATATATAATTGTATAATTAGTAATATATGAAGATAATAGCTATATGAGCCTTTAGAGTCAAATGCTTGTTTCCCCTATAGAAACAGGTGAAATCTGCCAGGTATAGATGAAATTACTGATGAAAGATCAATAACAGATGCGTGATAGCGATTGTGAGGATTTGGAAGTTGCGTATAAGACAAAGATTCTATGAAGGGTATGTTCCCCGAGGATGGAAAGAGCCAGTAAATAGTACCCTTATAGGTAAGAGTCACAGCAGGATTAATCGAACTTTAAGGGCCGCGCGGATAAGTATCCTCACAACCATAAGCGCAGTGAAAATTAAACGGGCCACCGAAAGCATATGTGTCAGCTATGTCAAGTTGGGTTTAATGATGAATTGCTTCTGCCCCCAGGGGTATTTTTATGGATAAAAACCCATATCGTAGTGCATCGCGGCTAGAGATGTGGATGAGCCAAGAGAACAAGTCCTCTCGGTGATGAGCCAAGGTCGACGTGACTCAACCTTACCTGCGCATCGTAGTGCGATTCTACTCCTTTATTATTGAAATAACCCAAATGAGATTATGTAAGATAATATATAATGAGATAGAGATAGAATAGTATATATAATAAATATACTGTATATTTATTAGATTTTTAAAGTGAATTTGCCTAACATGAGCCGTTGACCATATATAGTAATTAAAGATTAAATAGGGAAGCCCCCTATTAGCCTATAGTATGTTGGTGGTATATATATTAGACTTATCCTGAAATGTGAATCCAAAAGTGATGGTATTAATGACCCCGATAGTTGAAAGTCAGTGTGTAAGAATAAAATTGAGGTGAGTATATATATAATATTATATATATATATATATATATATATATATGTCAAAAAAGTGATTGAGGTTTAATTTAAATTAGCCAGTCGAGAGTGTAAGTAGGTGACCCCTATAAAAAGAAGTAATGAATGGAAAATATGCACAAATTATATGTGAATAGAAGTATAATATATATATAATATATATATATTAGAATTAAAGAATATATATATATTAGAGAAATAATAATATGTAGGAGTATCGTGGAATAAATATTTATAGTAGATTATTATACAAATCCAGGGCGTAATAGATATTGTTAAAATTAGTGAGTATGAAGCTGTATATTTATATAATATGTTGCATAGTAGTTATAATAATATATTAAATAATAGATTAGTAGTATTATTTATATCAGATAGTAAATTTGCCTGATAATGGAATCAAAAGTATAATATGTATTATACTAGATAGTTTATATGACGTGTGAGTGTATATAAGATATAATTATATAAATGGGTGTCTAAATGGTGATGTTTTTAAGGTATATATTTAAATAATAGCTAGGATTATATATATATAATATATATATGAATTATATATATAGATGGGGATTTATATGAAAAAGACATTGAGAAGGTTGGGTGTTTGTTATGTCTCCGTGTGGTTATTCAAGTGTGTATATGGATGGGTTATGAAAGAATTCGAGGTTGGATGGCAGGAAATGGCTGTGTGAGTGACCCAGTATGGAGAACGAATGTTGAGGGTAGTTGAGAGATAGAGTGGTGTGCCCGTGAATGGAGGTCTGTAATTGGTGATGCGATGTGCTGATTTGGTTCTGCCTAGTGCGCGCGTAGTCTGAGTTATGTATGGTGTTG
Organism: Trachelipus rathkii; assembly: GCA_015478945.1. Taxonomy (NCBI): domain Eukaryota; kingdom Metazoa; phylum Arthropoda; class Malacostraca; order Isopoda; family Trachelipodidae; genus Trachelipus; species Trachelipus rathkii. The sequence goes on along the minus strand of JABUQX010048972.1, from coordinate 2,568 downwards.
AGAGGATTGATGGATGTGAGAGTTCATTTGTTTGTAGGGGTGAATTCTGCGAGAGTTGAGAGGGAAACTATGCGTAAGAAGATATGGCAGGGTGTATGGTGGTAAAAAAGAAGGGGTTTTGAAGAGGTTTCTAGAGAAAGTAATATAGCTAGATGAGGATATATAAAGATTAAGCGTATGATGATTGGTTGTAGTGAAGTGGACAAGGTGACTGTTCGCTGACATGAATTGTGTATAGAGATTGAGATGATGAGCAGTGCGAGGCCGAAGCGTTGATCTGAGACGATATAGATGAATTCAGTGTGAAGTTTATATGATTTATGTGAGGGATAGTATGAAGTAGGCTATGGTTTTGAAAAAAACGAGATTAACTGGCTGATGAGATGGTAGTAGGAAAGTTTTGTGAAATGGTCTATGACGACAGTGAAGCGTGGCTGGTGCAATAGACTCAGGAAAAATAGTGTGCTGGTGCAAGTGTAAATAGATAAAAGTTATGCTAAGATGGATGTAAATAGGGGAAGCGTGACTGTGCGTGAAAGCTTACGCTCGCGGTGACCGTTATAGTTATGAGTGAGCGCGCTTGTTTAATGTTGGTATTTTGAATACGCTGTTACGTTAAAGTACTATATAGTCTATGTGAGAGAACTAAATATGGAGTCTATAGATAGCTAAAGGGTTTAATGTATGAGTATCCCTAGTAAAGTTAATGTGTTCAGACGGAGAATGCGTATACAATGCATTAGTGGGTCTGAATGCTAGGTGTGATATGCCGAATGTAATTGTAGAATGTGAGGGAAGAATGAACGTATATGAAAGGCATAGTACTCTCAAGTAGTGCATGATATGTGAAAGTGGGCTAAATGAGAGATATATAGATAAGAAGTATAGTGGCAATATGGAGTAATAATGATATAGGAGCCGTTTGAGATGGCGCTTATGGTCATGTGGATATGAAAGTGAAGAAGTCGGATTTGTGGATAGTCAGTTAGATTCTGAAGCAGGAGTGTATATGAGTAGGTGGAGGATGTAGTGTGTTTGTGGAGAGGGAATCGACCTGGACTCGACCGGACTGCACCAAGGGAAGAAGTGGCCGGAGTGAGAGAACAGTAAAGGAATGTCTGGAGGACAGAAATGTGAGTTTGGAGGCTTCCCAGCTGAAGAAAGAGATTAAAAAGAGTGCAGGAAAAGTGGGAATGCCTGGAAGAGAAAATGTGAGTTTGCAGAAGCGAGAGAATAAAGTTGCGTGATAGGAGAGAATGCGGGGGTTTTGTATGGGGCATCGTTGCCTTGGTCCACCTGGCCAGGGGATGAACCCGTACATTTGACGATTTACCATAAGTGAGGGTCCTGTCGCCGGGGTCCCATGGATGCTCTAGGGTTGTATTTTGCTGTCTGTGACGAGCTCTCACTAATTAATGTACAGAGCATGTGACGGTTTTTTTTGTGTATATGGTCTGGAGCTGTTGCTTTGTTCGAATCGGTGTTGTTCTATAGCCTCAACTCCTCTAGCTGCTTTTCTTCTCCATAGACGTTGGTACAGCACCATTGACACACACATATCAGTTGAGTGCATAACCATAGAGGAAGTGAAGGATATAGAATAGAGATACCCGACCGCTATATATAGGTATCCCTCATGATTGCTCTTGGTGGTTTTTACTGCTGTCAACGTAATTTACTCTAACTAATTATGGATATTAAAAGGATATATAGTGTTAAAGTTGGGGTCTTGTCTCACTTTATTATGAATTGTTCATATATTCTATGTACTAACTTTTCTTGATTTTCACGGTCATCAGTTATTAATATGTGTGATAATATATTAATATATTAATATATATATATATAATAAATATATCTATATATAAATATTAATATATATTCATATATATATATATTATATATATAGTATATTAATATATAATAATACTATATAATAATTATATAATATATATTAATATATTAATATACTACCCTTATTTTAACGGCTTATCCCCTATACAGGGGGGTAACACGCGGACCACAGGAAAATCGCAACTTTAAGGCCGGTATCCCGAAACCAGCGTATCCAACCTAAACGTGTTCGCAGTCAAGTTTAATTCTTACCCTCAGGTTATATAGATAAAACCCAAACTGCCAGCGGAGATTTGAACCAAGCTAGTCCTTCATATATATCGTATTAGAGTAGGCTATGATGACTCATACCCTCCTGTCGACCATCCGATGGCAGTTCCCAACATCATATTATATATTAAAAATAACTAATTATAACTATTATATAATATATATATATAATATTATATATTATTAATATATATATATAATATAATTAAATTATAGAATATATATTTCAATAATAATTTGCATTTAACTCAATAATTACTTATTAATATATTATAACTATATATATATAAATTAATATCACCGAAGTATCTACTGTCAACGCACGCACCGTTAATTACAAAATATGAAAATAAAATTTATTTATGTTATTTATATTTATATTAGATTTGTATAGGATGTAAAAAAGATAATCATAGTATAAATAAGAGTACATAGGATGGTTTG
>JABUQX010048971.1:37500-63704 GCA_015478945.1 Trachelipus rathkii | reverse complement strand
GTATTCAGTAACTATTTATAATTAACATTATGAAGATTGATACGGTGCAAATTAACAGAATAATCAAATCGATGGACTTTTGCCAACACTGGTGTCTTCATATATTTATAGAACAAAAGACCCTTCACTGTCCCCGAACTCTGCCACAGGGACCCCAGCTCCTTCAGGAGCCATCATGACATCTCAAGGATAGTTCGGGTGTTGTCTTCGGCGTTCAGTTTACATTGAACGACGGATTCCGATAGCCTTTTATAACATAGTAAAAGCCGCAACTTAAACTATGGCTCTCAAATTAAATTATTTTTGGTTTTATTTTGGTTTTAATTATTTATTTTTCTTACTTTAGTATCCTGTTTTATTATTGTTGTAATTATTTTTATTAACTCTATTGAGCCAACTATTATAGTTCATACTTATAACATAAAAATGTCCACCAACCATTTCCAGTTATATGCGCAGTTGTTGCATGCAATTTTTGGTTTCTACTCAGGACTGTCCAACTAAACAGGTAATAGATAAATATAGGTTATAGTTTTAATATAATTTTTTGTTAACTTGTTTTATCATTTCTATTTCATTTCTCTTTACATAAATTTTAGATATTATTTTTTATTTATGATTTTTATTATTATATTGATTATTATTATTATTATTATTATTATTATATTATTATTATTTTATTTTATTATTCATTCATTATTTTCATTTATTATAATTTATTTCATTCTTATTATTATTATATGACGTGCGTCCAAATAATTCAATTTATAGAGACTTTGAGGTTTGAGTTTTATTATTTACTATATTTTTATCATCCTTTATTTTACTGAATCCAATTATTTAAACTTTCATAATTCTTATAATTTTTAAGTTTAAGAACATGCTGATGATGGGTTTGGATAAAACTCGAAACGTCCTAATAAATGATATCAAAGCTTCTGTTCGGTCTCTTTTATTCTTATATTATATATATATATATTATATTATATAGTATATATATATATAATAATATATACTATATATATATATATAATTATATATAATATTATTATTATATATATATATATTATATATTATATATATAAATATATATAGATTATATATTATTATATATTATATATATATTATTATATATAATGATGTAGTTACATGCATCTTAATTATATGGATATTATAATTAATTATATATATATATAGTAGGGAATATCAAATAGAAATATACATTATTAAATTATATATTAATTATATTTATTATATATTATTTTAGTACTATATATAATGCGACGATATTCCTGATCTCGTGATAATAATTTATAATTGCACAAGTGTGATTCATTGTTGAATAAAAATGTAACATTCTACAATTCCTTGTGTTACATCCGCCATTTTTTATTAAGTAAATATATTTGGAATAAAAATTTAAAGAAAATAAAACTCATTTAATAAATTGATTCTCACTTATTAATTTATTTTAAAACTGGATTAAAGGTTAAATAGCTATTATTAATTTCTTTTTATTTCTATTCATTAGTATTAGTGGATTGTTTATAATTTTAAGATATAATTGGTAACATTTCAGCCTTACTCGTCTTCAGAACAAAGAACAGAATTATCCTTTCCGTTAGTATAGTAGTAGTAGTAGTAGTAGTGTAAGTAGTTAGTAGTAGTAGTAGTAGTTGATTGATTCTTAAATATATCAAACTAAAGCATGATTACATATGAATTGACAATTATGCCACAAAATTTGGAATATTTAAGTACAAAATTAAAGTAAAGAAATAGTTTAAAAAATATGAATATTTTCAATAAAGAAATTATCGTTTAAAATTTCTCTAACTTCCTATTATTTTCTATTAATTAAGAGTATGAATTTTTATAAACCTTTTTAAATATTAAAAATCGAGTGTTAGAAAATTACTAGAGTAACTACTATTATATAATATAGTATATTATTATTATATTATATATATATATATATGATATATTATCTATATATATATTATATATATATATATATATTATAATATTAATTATATTATATATATTATAATATATATGCGTATATATATAATTATTATATATATATATATATTAATATATTATATCATTTAATATATATATATTATATAATTATATTATATATATTATATATATATTATATATATATTATATGCGTATATAATATATATATAATACGGGTATATAAATATAAATTTATATATATTATTTATAATCTTATATATATATTGGCGTATATATATTACTATTTATATATATATATTATATATATACTTTATATTTATATAATATAATATATTATATATATTATTTATATAATATATATTATTATATATTATTATATATTATACTATATATATATCATATATATTATAATTATATATATAATATATATTATTAATATTAAATATATATTATATCATTTTATTATTTATATAATTATATATATATGCCTAATAAATATTATTTTAGAACAAAAATTTTAAAGTTTAATGTGCGGCTTAATAATAAGCGCAGAGGTGGTTAAATATTCATATTTTACATAATTCTTAGTGCTGCTAGTCAGGATAACAACGTCTCGTTATGTGCTTTGTGGTGATGTTTTTAAACAGGAGAAGAGAAAATTGTCAATAATTTATATCTATATTAATTATTAAATATTAATATATTATGTAATATTTATTATAAATATATATAATATATTATATATATATATATTATATATATTATATATTATATTATATATATTATATATTATATAATTATTTATATAATTATTATTAATAGTATAATTTTTATGTTATTATATAGTCTATATATATTATTAATATATATATTATATTTGATTAACATCTTACATTTATTATATATATATATATGTATATTATATAACTATATAATATATTGTGTTAGTGAATACATATATAATATATTATAGATATTATATTATCATATATATTATATAATATTATATATAATATTTATAAAAAAGATTTTTATTTTGGCCCTCCCCCCGAAAAAAAATCGCGTGTACGTCATTGTTTTATCAGATTAATAAATATATATATATTATATTATTATACTCTATATATTATATATAATATAGTATACTTATAATATAATATATATATATATATATATATATATATATATATGTACTAAATATGAAACTTAGCTTATATATAATAAGCTATATTATCATATTATTTATTATAATTTATTCTATCTATATATAAATTTTATTATAATATATATTATATATATAATATATATTACTATTATTTTATTATATATTATAAGTATAATTAAATTTGAGTGTAAAAATAAGATAGACGAAGGTGTTATTGTTAGTGCATCATGTGCATAGTGCATGATCATACAGTGGGTGTAATACATCCTAATGTACGATTATGGCAACCTTGCAATAGTCTCCCTGTATACACAATAAAATCCGTTGGTTGAACCTACTTCTAAATATTGTAACAAACTGTAAACTGCGTGTTAGGAAAGAAATGGCTTTTCACTTTCCCTGTATGTTGGTTACTCATGCTTGGCGTCTAACGAGGGCCAAAATAACACTGATCTTTGAGTCCTCGTTATTGTTATTGACTTCAGACGAGAGGTAGCTAGACATAGGTCTGTGTCCAAGTATTAATTATCGCTAATGATTAGAGTTATTTTAAGTATATATATTATAGCTGATTTAATTGTGCAAATTATTCAAATCCTATTCATTTCATCAATTGAAAGGTGTTACAAATGTCAATTCATCCTTCGATCATCATAAACGCTTAATGGGACAAGTATATCTTATTTCAGACCTAACAGATTAGATTCATTTAACATCTCATTAATTCATTTATGATTGTTCTAATGTTAATCTTAGCCCCCAGTATATTATATATATATTCAATGGCGGCTCGTGAACCGAAAACATGGGGGATAAGGACTCTATCTATATTAATTATTAATATTATATATATATAAGATCTATATATATTAATATATATATATTTATATAATTATTATATGATACTATATTGTATAAATTTATTTAATATTATATTTTTTATTTATCTGCTACTAAAATAGATATATATTGCTAAACGGTTTTTTTTTACGATTGTTTTTTTTTTTTTTTTTTTATTTTTTTTTTTTGTTTTTTTTTTTTTTTTCTTTTTTTCTTCCTTTTTTTTATTTCTACATTTTCCTCGCTTCTTCTTGTTATTGCTACTATCTATTTTTTTTTTTTTTTATTTTATATTATTATTTATTTTTATTTATTATATTATAGCAATATTATATTTTAGATTGTCTTTTTTTATTTTTAATTTTATTATATTTTTTTTTATTTCATATTTATCAATATTTTATTATATGATATTTTTTTATTTTTTTTTTATATTTTAATTTTTTTTTTTGTATTTTTTTTTTGTAATTGGTTATATTTTATTTTTAGTATTATTATTTTTTTATTTTATTTCTTTCACCAAGGCGATTTTTGTTTCGCTCAGGACATTCTGCTCTGTGAATCATAGCTCATATTTGTTGAAAGATCAAAATGTTTTCGTAATTTTTTTTTTCGTTAATTCATGACATTTTTCCATTTAATTACTCCTCTTTATTTTAGTTTTATGGTTTCTTTTTTTAATATGAATTTTTTTAACTAACTGCTTTTGTCTCTCATTTTCCTTTTTCATATTAATTAATATTTCTTTTTTTATTATTCTTTCCTTTGTTCTTCTTCCCAACCCTACAATAATTTATAACCGGAGGAAGTTTCTCTTTAACCATTTTATAGTTCTACCATACCTGTTCGTACGGAATTTCACCTTGGTTTCAAGAGTCAAAAACTACTCTCCTTTTAATCTGATTGGGCAGGACATCCAATAAACCTTTATGCTACGTTTTAACTTATATCGAGTTCTCCATAATCAGCATTATACAAACACGTATGTCATTGCTTATAGTTTTGACAACACAGTGTTCCTCATGCAGGTGGATGGTCGTACCTCACTTGCGTTATAGAGATTAACCTAGACTGATTGAATCAGTGGTGAGCCAATACGCTCTAATCACACTTAAAATCTTTAGCGTGGTGAACTTAGCGGCTCTCGGATGAGTCCCATCTGCGGACTTTTTCCTTCGCTTCACACCTTGGCATTCCGGTCCTCAATTATAGTAAATTTTAGTATAACATCTCTCATCTCTCTTCTCTCTCTCTCTCTCTTCTCTCTCTCTTCTTCTCTGCTTCTCTCTCTTCTCATCTCTCGATATATATATATATATTTATATATATATTATATACTATTATATTTATATATATATATTATTATATATATATATATTTATTATTTATTATAATTATATAATATATTTTTATTATTATATATATATTAAATAATGTTTTTTTTTATTTACTTTTTTTTTTAAAAAAAATAGTTGTCTATTATTTTATGTATTCAATCAATTATTTTATTGCCTTTAAGCGGGCACACTCTCCTTACGGTAGAGTTCGTCCAATTTTGGGAGGATTTATTTTAGGACGCTCGAGAGGAGGCTTTGTGGAAACCATCACTTCACCTTTGTACAGAATAAAAGGTTTATTTTACGTTAGCCACATCTTGTATTTTCTTTTCCTTATATTATTAAGCTCTCTAGTAGGCACAAATCGAAATGGCTCCAGTCAATGATTCATATGAAACTAATGCTTACGGAATAGAAAATAAGATGTAATTAATGTATAATTAGGTCGATAATATTAACATTTTGTATCCATATATATTGTTTTTAAATAGTTTATGATAGAATCAGTATATTAAATGGCTGAATTACAATTAGTTTCTTTATATTTTTTTTTAGAAGGAGGCCCTGCCTCCTGGCTTCCCCGTGTAAGCGCGCTTGTGGATTATTATAGTTTTACTGTAATATATATATATTTTATTAATAATATATATATTATATTATATAATATATATATATTAATATATATATATATAATATATTTTTATATATATAATTTTTATATATATATATATTATATTTATATTTTATATATATTGGGCACTTAAATCCTTTAAAAGGAAAGATATACATCATAAGAGGACGATGATATGGGCAAAAATTGGCAGAACTCTGCTCGCTGTGCCTGCAGCGTCAGGGTGTTAGCATAAAACCTTCCAATAGACAAGACTCGCAGAATGATGACGTATAATACGTATACACAAGGAGTATGCCTTGCTTTTTATTCATGAGTTGTTATTTATTATGTTGATTTTAAAAAAAAATAATTTATTCTTTTATGTCAAGGGGCTCGATGATAATTTTCCATATGTTTATTATATATATATATATATAATACCTAATTTAATAATTTTGTTTTTTAATAGTATATCTAATAAATAAATAAAATATAAAATAATAATAAACGTATATAGTTTTATAAAATGAAAAAAAAAGATTATTAATATAATATTTAACTTTAATATTATATATATTAAAATTCTAATATAAAAAAATTATAATAAATAACAATATATAATCATAATAATTAAATAATAAAAAAATATTAACACCATTATTATATATATATATATTATAGTATATAATAATATATAAATGTCTAAAAACTAATATCTAATTGAGTATAAATATATACTATAGTGTCTATAGTAATTGAAGTTACAAAATTGTAACGTCAACTATACGCAAATTATATTTCTTTATATTTTCCTAACTTAAACATACAACGTAGATCGACCATACGATACTTATCCTAGTATAATACCGCCTGAGTATATACGGAGTATATGTTATATACTATCTAATACCCTCTGTTTTAAATATATCACTATCTACTAGTATAATATTGTAGGTTCTCTCGGAATATAACATTTGGTATGTATAGTTATTTATATATATATTATTATTATTATATTATATATAGTTATAGTATATAATATATATTAACAAGATTAATACCAAAGATTAAAGATTTCTAAGAAAATCTTCAGGACGACTCTCTAATATGTTTATTGTCTTTAAAAAAACATTCTGTGCAAATTTTCACCTAAATTGAATAACTTTTAGAGGCTGCTACCGCCTTAACTAAATCATTATAGGAATCGTTCTCAAAGTAGATCTTTTACAAATTGTACACATAAACCCCTTGTATTTATTAAATGTTTTTCAAAAACTGTAATATTATCATTGAAACTCAAATATGCTTACTGTAAAGCTACCGAACAAGTTACACGATATTAATAAATATTTAACATTTGATAGAACTTGCTGAATCAAATTTGAATCAAACACTCTATTATATACAGTTCTACTTTAATGAACGTAAGGAAATAGACAATACCCTTTACAAGATATTTATGAGATTTAACGCTCGTTGTTGTGACGCTAGAACATAATTTCGACATCTAGTAACCTGTGGGTGGCCAGTGTGATATGATATGTGTTTAAGTGCAATTCTGTTATATAAAATATGTAAAGGTTCGTTACGTTACACTGATACGATATCAACACGGATACAATTAGGCTTACTTTCAACATGTGTACTATTAGAAATCTCACGAAGAACTAATCAAACACTAAGCCCAAAATCAACAGCAGGGTAAACAATGGCATTGTTTCTATGAACTACAAATCAAATGTACAAAAAAACAACAGATGAAGAATAGCCGGCTCTGAGTCTACTGCCGTAGACGCAATGGCAGTGTTGGAAAAGCAGGAGTACCCACAGTGGTTGAAATGCCAAATTTGTCGTCGAAAAAAATAAAAGAAACTTCTTTATCTCAATGGAATGTGAACAAATTAGAATGAAAAGACCTAAGAAATAATAAGGAAGTAAATACAACGCATGTTGTGTGTGAAACAAAGAGATTGGTAAAAATTGCAGTTTAGATAATCTGATTTGAATATTACGCATGAAAAATTATGTACTAGACAGTGTATACAGATAGACGAAGATCGCTGCATTTTGATGCTCCAACGGGTGACAAAAAAGCTAAAGGCAAATGTACGTTGGTAAGTGGAAAATTATTAAAAAACGTTTTGTTTTTAAAGAAAAGATGGCCAGAGAGAGGGAGTCATTGCTGTTACAAAGAGAAAGACGGGAAGCAGCAATACTGTATTGATGTAGCTGCTTGTCAAGTTCAAGCACTTTGCAGGTCGTAATAAAATTATATTACAATAGTTTCTATCATCCAGATGAAGAATATTTGTTAAACACTCATCAGCCAATCAAACGTCGAGAGTGAAACGAAATCAAACAGCCAATAAATCGTAGTAGAACTATTATGACACATCCATTGCTATGCAAGCTCTTGATGTCTAAACTAATAAGTAAACAGATATCTGCATACTTAACAAATCGTATTCGTATCCAGACAGTAGAAGTATCATCTGAGCACAACTGTAGAAAAATACTAGCATCAAGCAATTCCTCCAGTAGTACGAGCAGGGATCAAACAAAACAGGCAAGACGAAGGCAAGAAAATTTAGCTGAATGGATTTCAAAACGAGATTATTCCATGCTCTAAATTTACATTGAGGATGCAATTAATGGTGAGTATAGATTATTATCGGTCATGAAAATATCCGACGACTGCGAGTCTTAATATTCTTAGGATCTATTGGTGTAACGCTTAGAGCTTCTTAGGCATTCTCGAAGCTTACCTTGTGGTATAAAAATAAAATATGATATTACAGGATGCGCTATGTCATATTAGCTAATTGCAATAGGGTTAAATATCCTAGGCAAAGTCTAAATGTGCAGTGTCCTTCTGAATCCAACTCCGCCACGAGGTAATTAAGATGAAGTGGTGCCTGTGAGTTACTAGAGCAAATAATGGGTAAACACATGTTTAGTGTTACATATTGCATCACATTTTTAGAATTGTAACATTTGGGAATTCTAGAGTTTCTGTCTCTTTTGATCACCTGCTTCCTGCTGGATCCCTGACATTTACTCTTTTTGTTATAAGAATAAGAATGTTAAATGCTGGAGTGGGTGAATTAGATTTACGACAATAGTACGCTACGCCAGTGCATAAATACCCTCGTCATCTCAAATGAAAATAATAATATACATAAAGCTGGTATAATTGTTACATTGTTTGAGCGCCAGCTTCAGAAACACCTTCACCCTCGTAATTGATTACAAGGTAAGTTCCTCGATAGGCTGACATTTGATATTGTCATCTATGGTAAACACTCCGCCTCAGGAATCAGATTTAAGTCCCGGGAGCATATCATAGGCACAGTATGGATGTCTTATAGGCAATTTATAATGTATTTAAAATATTGTGAATGTTTAAAGAACCAGTTTAAACTGACTCCAAGAGAAGAAAGAGGAATCTGCGTGATATTTCCATGTTTTTATTTACACGTAAACAATATAAATTAGATCGTCGGTTCCACGGTATATCTCACATAGCCATCGCTAGCTCTCAACGTGTCGGAATTTGGATCCTCAATAAAGGGTGAGACTTTACAAATATAAGACAAGGGTAAAAAAAGGATTCGATTAACCATTGCAGTGCTGCCCTGTCTTAATAAAAGGTTTTATTGTAAGGCATTTGTATCATATAATTAAGGTACAGCCTCTCTGATAGGATCTGTTGCTCTTCTTGCATTTTATTAATTCAATATTTTTGCTTGAGTCAAAAAACAAAATGAGGCATACTCTAAAGCGACAGAATTCCAGACCCAGAAAAAAAGAGCAAACCATAATATCCTGCATCAGATATTTTCCCAAAACATATAGCGAGGATTTTCGCATACAGCCAAACACATAACGATTCTCTTGACATACTGATTCATTTAGCCTACAACACATCTTCGAAAAAAGATGCATGCCGCAGTTGAATAGATGACGAGAAGCTTAATATGAAAGCATGAGCAGATAATAGTTAAGAAGCTAAAAGTGTAATGATACTGCTAGAGAGGAGGGCTCATGTGTGGCGGCTAATAAAAGTAATTTTACAACAAACTTAGTAACAATATGATTGACGAGCTAAGAAATCAAGTATGCCTACACAGTTATACATTCATTACCAGGAAAATCTATTGAGAAAAAAAAGAAAACAATACTCTTATACTTAAATATAAACAATTATTATATAATATATAGTATATATAATATATATAATAGTAAATAAAGCAGTAAACTGTAATATGTGGTTATTATCTGCTCACTGCGAGTGAGACTATCCCAGCTTACTTATAAAAAGTTAACGCGTAATACGCTGTTATACTCATGAGATAGTTGTGGATCAAGGCGAACTAATTATATATTCGAACCTTCGGTAGACAACCTCTAAGTTTAATATTTCAGAGTGTGACCCTAAATTTTGCACCAATGTATGGTTTTTGTAATACAATATAAGAGACTAATTCTGGTCTGTCTTTGGTTTAGAAAAACTTAAAAAAAATTATTTTATCCTAATATTTATTTATGCACAACGGCTTTACTTAACTTAATAGTAATATTATTATAATATATATAATATTATATATATATATAATATATTATTATAATATATATAACTATAATATATATATAACTATAGTTAATAAGTATAAATATTCTCATAAAAATAATAATTGCATGAGCGGTATATATATTAAATACTTAATAATAAATATATATATAAGTATCGTATATAGATTATTATATTATGAGTATTTAATAAAAAAAATATTATTATTAAATAAAAAACATATAAAGGTGTCATATATATATAATTATTTATATAAAATAATTATTAAATGAGTTTAGTACTATATATAATTATATTAAATATATATTAATATATATATTATTATAACTTAAATATATATAAATATATTAATAATTAATTATATATATATATATATATATTATTAATATTAATATATATTTAATCATATATAATTTATATTAATATATTGAACTGAAATAAATAATTTAATAAAGAATAGACTTTGTCTTACTATTCTGCTTGAACTGTATAACATCACTCTCACTCTACCCTATATAATTCCGTTTAAATAATATAATAAGCTTAATATATTATAATTATGATAATTAGTATTTATATATAATATCTATAATTGAATATAATATATATATATTTAATAGTTATATATAATAATATAATAATATATAATTATATTTAATTTTCTATTATTATAAGTATATATATTAACAATTTATTTTAAATGTAAATTAATTAAAGTTTATATTTTAAAATATATATTCGATATTATATATATATATATATTAATAATAAATATATATTTAAAATAAATTAATATGATTATATATATATTATATATATATAAATATATATATTAATAATATAATATATATTATAATATTTAATATATATTAATATAATATATTAATAATATAATAATATATTTGATAATATTATTATATTATAATAATATATGTTATCCTTCTTTCCTAGTTCACGTCTACTACAGGTATCTGGAAGTTAACGGGTCGAGTGTAAGCTGGCACCGACATAAATATAATAATATTAAAAAGAAAAGCTGACGCATAGTCTACGATATCATAAATAATCATTAGAGTAAGTACTTAAATATAGCATGTAATCACCATTACTCTTATGTTCTTCCATCATGCTAAGCATCTCCCTACCACCTCCGATTCCTTATAAACTCTTCTTAATACACTCTCCTATTAATATAACTCAAATTTAAAATATCCTCGCAAGGGAGACAACACATCCCGCTCAATCTGTTTTATATTATAACTGATTTAGCCTTCATCTTCATTAACTCTTTATTTATCCTCATCCACCATAAGCTTATACACAACAGAGTCCGTATATCAACAAATTAAAGCTTGGGTTTTAATATATAATCTCTAATATAAAGCATGTCATATTTTTTAGTAATATTATATTTATTATATTTTAGGTCTTCCCATTTTTCTTAAATCAGCATTCTTGGTGATTTCAATGTTTTTTGTAGGTTCATATGTCTTATTCTATTATTATTGTATTAATTATTCGTTTGTATTCAAGCAGAACTTCTTTTAATAGTATTTTACTATAATTCGTTAGGTTATGAGTATTATTAGTTATACTTTTATTTAGTAATTAATATTATATATTTTTATTTATTATTGATTATATAAATTATCGTTTATTATCCATTAAACCCTAAATCCATTAAATTATTATTATAATGAATTAATTATCCCATTAATTTATTCATTTCTATAGTATATATAATATATAATTCCTCATTATTTAATTATTAAATTTCTAAAATCTTAATATTTTATAAACTCTTAATATAAAAATTTTAATGGTTATTGTTTTTTTTATATTTATTCAGTGTTCTATATTTGGATATTTATTAATATAATTTTGTTATTATTATTATATTATTCTCATTATTCAATTTGTCTCTCCAGAGAAATTATTATATGAATTATTATTCATTTAATATTTTATTATTATAATTATTAAAATTATAATTTAATTCCACTATTTTTCGTCTAAATTAATGTTTCCAAATGACCTCCAACTTTTTTAATTTATTATTATCTTATTATTCAATTTATAAGTGTGATAATATTTGTTATTAGTACTCATTCTTATTAAATACTGTAAACTCCAATACTATTTATTAGTAAGGTAAATTTTTATTATTTTAATTATTGTAATTTATTGTTCTGATATTACTATATCGGTGATTTGTGGTATTTCGGTGCGGTATTATATGTCTAATCATATATTATTATTATTATTAATTTATTAATGTATATTATTATATAATTTTATCTATTAATTTTATCCCATTATTTAATTTTATTTTTTTAATTAATTTTTTTTTAATTATTTTTTTAATTCCAAATTAGATTTAGTATGATTTTTAGCATGTTATTCATATTAATTATATATATTATATATTATTAGTTAAGATAAGTTAGTAAATATGTTAGTTTGATTTATATGTATTGACAAAAAACAAACCTTTTAAACTGCTAACTGACTATTGTAATTAATTTATTTATGCTTATTATAATTATTTTTATCCTTTATATTACAATATATCAAAAATGAACATAATGGGTACCAATTTAACTATGATTATTAATTTTTGCTATGTGTCATTATCATATTATTTTATCTGTGAGCATTTTCTATAGCTTATGTCTTATTATTATTATTCGTTATATTGTTATAACTTATTAAACTTAATATTATTTGATTATATTATTAGACTTATATTATATGGTTAGAGCCGAGTTATTATTATTAATATTTATTTAATTATATATTACTTTAATTTAATGTTACAACTGTCTTTTCAGCACTTGTGTTGATTACTCTCGATTATTGTTATTCACTTTGTCCTAATTGCTAATAATTTTTATTTTATATGTTAATCACAGTTTAAATGTATATAATTACTGTATATTCTTTATATCTAGTAAAAATATTAAGGTTATTTTTTTTTAATTTTAAATTTATGTGATTTTCTTTTTTATAGTTGTTATTATTGTATAATTAATTTTTGTTAATTAATTTATATAATTAATTATTAATTATCATAACATACTGAAGATATAAAAACATTTCAAATTCAATCAGCATACAATTTTTAATATAATTTTATTTTATATTTAATAAATTATAAAATTAATTTTCTTGTATTAATATTCATTTATTCATGTTTTATTCAGTTAAATATCTTAATATTTTTTTTATTTATTCATTTTTTTTATATATTATTTTAATTTGAATATAAATACTATTAAGGAAATTAATATTAACATATATTATTTTCATTTATTATTCTATACAGAATATATTAATACACTATATATATCTATAATAAATTATAAATTAATTAATTTTATTATTGTTTTATTTATATATATTCTATATATAATTTATTTTAATTAAGTATTATTAAGCCTTATCCAGATCATTACATTATTATGATTACTTCACTTATTAATATTACGTGATTTTTTTATTCAATATTATATCTTAAATATAAACATATATATGTTATCTTTAATTTTAAATTTGTATAAGTGTGTATTTTCTTTTTACATATACTCATGTTATTCATATTCTTCCCTGTTAACAATTACTTATTTAATTATTAATTATTATATAATTAGTTTTATTTATTTCAAGATGACTAGTAATTTATATTAGTTTCATTATTAATGCTCTCATTTATTATTTAGTGTCTTATTATCTATAATCTACTATGATTATATACATTAGTAGTATAAAAATTTAATTATCGTTAAATGATTTTCGTATATAATTTGAATCTTTTGTTATTTATGATTATATTATTTTCAATTTTAGACTCAATATAAATTAGTATATTTATTAGTTATTTATATTACTTTTTTAGTATATGTATCCAATATAATTATAATTATTATATTTTATTATTATCTAAAGATTGCTTTTATAATAAATTAATCTATAATTTAATACTAAATTAATATTTTGCAATATTTAGTTCTTTTTATAGTTAATTATATTAATTATTTATTAATTACTATTAGTTATAATTATTATGAATTTTCATTCTATTATTTTATATAATTATTATTTTTATATTTTCATATAATTTATACGATGTAAATTAGGTAGAATTCATACTGATCATTGTAAAATCTCTTTCTTTATTATTAACTGAACTTATTATGGTTAATTTATATCTCCTCTCTCTTCTTTTTCTCTTCTCTCTCTCTATTGCTCTCTCATTGGTTTCTCTTCTACACTTCCTCTAATACCTGAATTTAGCTATTGGCATTCCTTTTTTTATACATAATAAATAATTTGATGCTACTACGAATATTTCTTTCTTTTTTATGCCTCAAAATGTCACTGATAAATTGCTTTAATCTAAACTATAATTAAATGTATATTTTTCCTCTTATCAACCTCTCGGTTTTGATTAACTTTCTTCTCTTTTCTATCATAATTTCTGTTTTATGATATCTTTATCTAATGTATTTCAAAGTTAATTTTCTTACAATAATTGTTCTATTTTATTGATTGCATATATTTATTTATTTAATAGTTTCTTATTCTTTATGTTTCCACATTTCCCTTCTCATGATATCTACACTTACAAACCTCTTGTTAATTCTTTTTCAATGACAATCACAAAACTCTTTTCCTCCTATTCAATTTCCATAATCCCTTTTCTGGTAAATATTAATTAAATTTTCAAATACTTTGTATTTTTTATTAATAATATTCAAAATTTAATTATTTAATTTTTATTTTTGTAAAAATGAAAAATGTAGAAAATAAAAAAATAAGAAAGATTTCATCAAATAAATTTTTAATTCTTGCCTTAAATTGACCTAAGACTAACCGGATGTGGCCCTAACAGCTGCTACTCGTCAATTTTTATATGATATTCCATGAATAATGTACTGATAACTAACAATGTTATCAATGGAAGATTATTTCTGAATAACCAATTGAATTTGTCTTAAGGTACTCCTAACCGGGCAACACCTAACATTGCTCGATGTGACGTTCTCAGATTAAATTTTTTTTTATAAACTTTCTGGATAATAAATCCAAGATTCTCTTTGGATGACCAATTGGATTTTGCACTAATTAACCTATGCATAACCTGGTAATGCCTAATATTACTCTCAAAAATACTTATCAGTGTTCTATATTAAGTCTGCAGAGTAATGCCCCAATAAGCTAATTAAAAAATTATAAATGAAAAACTTTCTGAACCACCAACTGGATTTGCCCGAACTAACCCTATGCCTAACCTCATATTACCTAATTTTTGGATATTGAATTTTTCTACTAATATCTTCAGTGACATTTTGCACTTTTAAAAATTGGAAGATTTTTTTCCTGAATGACCATTTAGAAGCAATTTAAATTACCTATGCCTAACCGGTTGTTGCCAAACCTTACTTATAACCAAGATCATCGGATTTTGATGTCTTTCTCTTTCAATGTATTTATCTACTTTCTAGAGAAGTGATAGATAGAACGTGGAATGGATAAAACAATAAAAGAAGAAATAAGAAGGAAAAGAAGATAAGAAGAAAAAGAAAGAGGAAACAGAGATATAAAAAGAAAAGGGATGGAAATGACCAGAAAGAAAGAAAGAAAGAAAGAAAGAAAGAAAGAAAGAAAGAAAGAAATCAAATGAGATGAAATCGAGAGAAGGTAGAAGAGACCAAAAGAAAATGAAGAGAAAGAAAAAGAATAGAAAATAGAAAGGTAGAAAAAGAGACAAGCAGAAAGACAGAAAAGATAAAAAGAAAGAAAAACAAAAATGCTGAAAATAATATATTAAAAGTAAGAAACAAAATGGAAAGAAGATAGAATGAGAAAGAGAGAAATGAAGATAGAAGAGGAAGAGGAAAGAGAGAATATATATAGAAATAAAAATAGAAGAGGAAAAGGAGAGAGAGAGAGAGAGAGAGAGAGAGAGAGAGAGAGAGAGAGAGAGAGAGAGAGAGAGAGAGAGAGAGAGAGAGAGAGAGAGAGAGAGAGAGAGAGAGAGAGAAAGATAGAGAGAGAGAAATAGATAGAGAGAGAGAAATAGATAGAGAGAGAGAGAGAAAGGGAGAGAAAGAGAAAAGAGAGAGAGAGAGAGAAAGAGCGAGAAAGAGAGAGAGAAAGAGAGAGATAGATAGAGAGAGAGAGAAAAAGAGAGAGAAAGAGAGAGAGAAAGAGAGAGATAGATAGAGAGAGAGAGAGAGAGAGAGAGAGAGAGAGAGAGAGAGAGAGAGAGAGTCGAGATTAAATGACAATGAAAGAATTTTGGGAAAATCAAATTATTATTATTTTCTAGATTCGTTCTTCCCCCCACAATAGAGTGACTAATTCTATAAAAAAGAAAACAAGAAAATTCATTATTCTTTAGGTATTACTTATTTTTTTTTTAATTTCTTGCAAATCTTAAATTTTCAAATACTTTATTATTTTTTCTATTTTAAATTTATTTCTTTTATATTTATTTTTATATAAGAATGAAAAGATTAAAATATTAGAAAAAATAGAAAGATTAAATAAATTAACATTTTATACTTTCCTTAAATTGACCTAAGCCTAACCGGATGTTGCCTAAAGTTACTCGAGGGTTTTCGATATAATGTCCCATGAATAATAATAATCTGATAACTAACTCAATGTTATAAATAGAAGATTCTTTCTGAATAACCAAAAATATTTACCTTAAATAAACCTATTCCTAACCGAGAAACACCCAATATGGCTTACGAAATAACTTATCAGTCTTCGAAGTGACTTTCTCAGACTAATTCTTTGATTAACTTGCAATACTAGGTTCACCATTACCCAATTGGCAGCCCTTCCTAGTTTTTAACTTTTAATTGGATCATGTATTAATTTCTTCAATAACAAAAAACGTTCAAGCAACTATTATAATATTAGTTAAATAGTAGTAAAGTATCATGCACATATTCATCTAGTGGAACGAATTTATTAAATGTAAATTAAGGAAAAAAAATTGATTAAAATTTTATACAATTGATCAATACGAATAAACTTTAATAGAGAAATTGAAAATACAACTTCAACTACATATTCAATTATGGATGATCAAATTGGAAAATAAGAGAGAAAAAACCCTTTTAAACCAATTTCATTTAATCAAAATGAAATAACTTCAGACTGAATAATAAATTCAAACTGTAACCAGAGACAGACAGACAGACAGACAGACTGAATATATTCCGACTACTTCATATTCATTCATTTTTAATTCCTTCCGTCTGCGTATGCATATGCAATATATAAAGCCAAGTGTATATTTTGCCAGAGAATTACTTAAATAAAAGCAATTAGATTAGGCAATCAGTAACCTTATATCAAAGAAGCAGGAAGGGGGGTGAGGGGTTAGATTTGGAGGGATTAGTGTAGGGGAGGATGGACATAGAGGAGGCGAGCGCATAGATTTGGAGGTATAAGTGTTGGGGGATTGAGGGATGTATGTGAGGGAGTGATGGCTGCCGAGTTAATAAAACTGCGTTGGTGCAATGCAACGGAAAAATAATTTTTTTTTGTAAATTTAAGAGAAAATGAGAAATATAAGGATAAATAGAAAAATTATGAGAAAAACAGTAGAAAGTAGGAAAATAAGTGAAATTGGGAAATATTTTAAAAATTGGAGAGAATAAGGGAAAATAAAAAAAATGGGATAAAATTTGGAAATCTGGTAAATATAGAAAAATATGAAATGTTTGAAATTTTTTAATATATATATATATATTATTATTATTATTATTACATTATACATATATTACATATAAAGATATATATATTATATATATATATATTATTATTATATTATTATTATTATTATTATTGGCTATTATTATTATTATTATAAACAGATATATATATATATTATTGAAGAGAATATATGTTATATATATTATTATTATTATATATTATATATATATTATTTATTATTATTATATTATTATTATATATATATATATTATTATTATTATATATTATATTTATTATATAAGTATTTCTATATATATTATTATTACATATATTATATATATATATATATATATTACATATTATTATTATATTATTATAAATATATATATATTATATATACATATATATTACGTATATTATTATTATTATTATTATTACTATTATTATTACATATTATTATTATTACATATACATATATATTATATATATATATATATATATATATCTATTACACATATATATAAAGAAGTTATTATTATATACATATATATATATATTATTGTTATATATATATATATATATATTTATATATTATTATTATATATATATATATATATATATATATATATTATTATTATTATATATTATTATATATATTATTATTATTACATATATATATATATTATTATTACAAGGGCGCACGGTGGGGCCTTGGGGTCAGAACCCCGAAATTCCTTCCGTAAAGTGAATCTTTGTTTCAAGTTCTCATATATATATATATATATTATATTATTATTATATTATAAAGAAAGAAGAAAGCATATATATATATATATATATATATTATATTATATATATATATTATATTTATATATATACATTATTATTGTTATTATTATATATATATATATTATATTTATATATATATATATATTGCTATATTATTATTATATATATATATATTATATTGTTATTATATATATATATATTATATATTATACATATTATTATTATTATGAGGTTATTAGTAAGGAATTATTATTATTAAGCATATTATTATTATTATTATTACATAATATACATATTAAGGCTAAACGTATTATTATTATATATACATACATATTACATATTCATATTATTATATTACATATTGAGTTATATATATATATTATTATTATATACATTTACATATTATTATTATATATTATTATTATTATTATTATTACATATTATATATTATTATTACATATATTATCACAAGTTTCTGTCCCCATATAAATATATTATTTATATTATTGTTATATATTATATTATTATTACATATATATACATATTACATATTATTATTATTATTATTATATATATTATTATTATTATATATTATTATTATTATTATATTATTATATATATTATTATTATATTATTATTATATATTATTATTATATATGGTAAAATATATATACATACATATTGGTTATTGTTATATATAGTTATATATTACCTGAAGAAATATATTATATATATTATATATATATATATATATATATTACAAATATATATATTTATAAATATATATATATATATATATATATATATATATATATATATATATATATATATTATTATATTACATATATTATTATTATATATATATATATATATAGTTATTATTATATTATTATTATATATATATATATAAATAACGTATATATAATCTTTAAAACGAAATTTCAAATCCACGTCCCCAAATATATATATATTAGCATATTAAATATATATATATATATATATATATATATATATATATATATATATATATATATATATATATATATATATATATATATATATTATTATTATATAAATAATTATATATATATATATATATATATGATAGTATATATATATATATATATATATATATATATATATATATATATATATATATATATATATATATATATATATATATATATATATATATATATATATATATATATATATATATGTATATATGTTTTTTTATATATATGTAATATATATATATATATAGTATAAATATATATATATATATATATATCTATATATATATATATATATATATATATATATATTTTTATATATATATATATATATATATATATATGCGTGTGTGTGTTTGTATGTGTGTCTGTATGTGTGATTTAGTATAAGGTCCATCGGGATCTGTGCCATATTTATAATTCATATATTTTTGCATTATTAAATTTATTTTAATTTCTTGCAGATAATATATTTTCAAATCCTTTGTATTTTTTATTATTTATATTTAAAATTTATTTGTTTTATTTTTATATAAAAATGAAAAATGTAAAAAAAAAAAAAATAGAAACTAGAAAGATTAAATAAAATATAATAAAATAAAATAATGCTATCAATGGAAGATTATTTCTGAATAACCAATTGAATTTGCCTTAAATTAACCTACTCCTAACCGTGCAACGCCTAACATTACTCGATGTTACGTTCTCAGATTAACTATTTGATTAGCTTACTGGATGTAATAAATCCAAGATTCTTTTTGGGTGACCAATTGAATTTTACAGTGATTAACCTATGCATAACCTGGTAATGCCTAACATTACTCTCACAAATACTTATCAGTGTTCGATATTAGGTCCGCAGGGTATTACCCCAATTAAATATTATAAATTAAAAACTTTCTGAATCACCAACTTAATTTGCCTGAACTAACCTATGCCTAACCACATATTACCTAATTTTCGGATATTGAATTTTTTTACTAATATCTTCAGTGACATTTTGGACTTTAATAAATGAAAGATTTTATTCTGAATAACCATTTAAATGCTCTTTAAATTGACCTATGCCTAACCGGATATTGCCAAACCTTGCTTATGACCCAACTCATTGGATTTTGATATCTTTCTTTTTCAATGTATTTATTTACTTTCAAGAGATGAGATAGATAGAACGTGGAATGGTTAATAAAAATAAAAGAAGAAACAAAAAGAACAAGAAGATAGGAAGAGAAAGAAAGAGGGAACAGAGGGATTAAAAGAAAAGGAACAGAAATGAAGTTTGAAGAAAAGAAAGAAAGAAAGAACGAAAGAAAGAGAAAATGGACAGAAATGAAGTTTGAACAGAAAGAAAGAATGGACAGAAAACAGAAGGAACATGGATATAAGATGAGAAAAGAAAACAGGAAGGAGAGAAAAAGTAGAAGGAAAATGATAGAATGAAAGAAAAAAGGAATGAGAATATAGAGAAAGTAAGATATGGTAAAGAAATAACGAGAGAAAGAGAAAGAAATAAAGTGAAAAATAAAGAGATATAATAAATAGAGAAGAAAGAGATAGGAGAAGAGACAGAAATAAAGAAATAAGAGAAAGAAAAAAAAACAGAATGAATGACTAGTACATTGTTACATCTAAATGAACAGTCTTTGGGCTATTCAACTGCGTAGAGTAAAAAAAACGCGGCGTTTCAAGCGCCGCGTTTTGAGTACCACGTTTTAAGCGCCACGTTTTAGGTGCCGCGTTTAAAGCACTCATAAAATGGAGCCTTAGAAATATAATTAAAATATTAAAGAAATTAAACCGAAATATAATTATGAGATATAATAAAATAAAATAAAAATTAAAAATATATTAAGATAGAGAGAAGAGATATAAAGAATAAGAGAATGATAAAAAGAAGCGAGGAGGGTTAGAAAGAAAAAGATAGAAATAAAGATAGAGATAATAATTAAAAGGGAAGAAAATAATAAAAATAAAAGAGATTAAGATAAAATGAGAAGAGATAGAATAAAGAGAGAAGAGATTAAAAGAATTGAAAGATAAAAAGTTGGAAAAAAGAGACAGAAATAATGTGAGAAAAGATATCCAAAATAAAATGATAGAAAAATAGAAGGAATATATAAAAAGCAAGAAACAAGGCAGTAATAAAGATAGAGGACGAAGAGTAAAAAGATAGAAAAGATGACAATAAAGAACGAATTGACATGAAGAAAGAGAAAATAGAAGGAAAGAAATAAAGAAAGATAGAAAGAAAGAAAGAAAGATAGAAAGAAAGAAAGAAAGAAAGAAAGAAAGAAAGAAAGAAAGAAAGAAAGAAAGAAATTGAAATCAAATGAGATTAGATTGAAAGAAAGTAGAAGGGGCCGAAAAAAAGTGAAGAGGAAGAAAAAGAATAAAAAGTAGAAAGATAGAAAAAAGAGACAAGCTGAAAGATAGAAAAGATAAAAAGAAAGAAAAACAAAAATGCTGAAAAGAATATATTTAAAGTAAGAAGCAAAATGAAAAGAAAATAGAATGAGAAAGAGAGAAATGAAGATAGAAGAGGAAGAGGAAAGAGAGAATATATATAGAAATAAAACAAGAAGAGGAAAAGAGAGAGAAAAAAAAAGAGGAAAAGGAGAGAGAGAAAAAAAAAAAAGAGAGAGAGAGAGAGAGAGAGAGAGAGAGAGAGAGAGAGAGAGAGAGAGAGAGAGAGAGAGAGAGAGAGAGAAAGAGAAAGAGAGAGAGAGAATATAGAAATAAGGATAGAAGAGAAAGATGAGAAAAAGAATTTTCACTTAAAGATTTAAGAGGAGAGGAAGAATAGGAAGAAGAGGAAGAAGAACAAGAGGGATCTTCTTTGGAATAAATTGACTGAAGTAAGGCAATTTTAAGTTCGTTTCATATGCCAGTTTTTTTTCTTTTAGGAAGAATGCTTATTGAGTTTGTTTAATAATTTGACTTTAATTTCTCTGTTTTTTTTGTTTTAATTGCTTATTTGGTTTTAATTTTTTTGTTTTTTGTTTTATTTCCTTACTGTTTTACGCTTTGATATATCTTTGTAATTTATTATTATTATTATTATTATTATTATTATTATTATTATTATTATTATTATTATTATTATTATTATTATTATTATTATTATTATTATTATTATTATTATTATTATTATTATTATTATTATTATTATTATTATTATTATTATTATTATTATTATTATTATTATTATTATTATTATTATTTTTATTATTATTATTATTATTATTATTATTATTATTATTATTATTATTATTATTATTATTATTATTATTATTATTATTATTATTATTATCGCAAGAAGTCCATTACTCTAAAATTGTAAGTTCAACATTTCTTCTATTTTTATTCCTAAAAGAATAAAAGAATGAAATGTCTTCAGATAAGGCAGAGGAAAAAAGTTAAGAGAAAGAACTCACTCTGAACTGAAAGAAAAATTTGAATATTTTGTTTAGGCATTTAACACACTCATACACACACAGACACACACACACACACACACACCTATACACACACACCTACACACACATTCTTACTCTCTTTATATAACTCTTTTTCTCTATACGTACTTTTTTTCTTTTTCTATCTTTCTTTCCCTTTTTCTCTACTTTTTTTCTTAATTTCTTTCTCACTATGCATGTCTATATGTTTAACCCTTTTTTCTATTTATTCTTTCTTATTTCTTTCTCTGTTTCATTCATTAATTGATCAAACTTTTTCTCTTTATTCCTTCATATCTTGTCACAGATCCAGCTCTCTCTCTCTCTCTCTCTCTCTCTCTCTCTCTCTTCTCTCTCTCTCTCTCTCTCTCTCTGCATGAGAAATATAATTTCAGTAGCAATAGATGTAAATTTTTATAAAGCTAAAGTCTGAAAGATTTAAATAAATTAATTTAACTTAAATATATTTAAACAAAGTAAAAAAAATTAAAATGAAATTAAAAATTAAATAAATAAAAAAATATATAAAAAATAAATAAAATTCAATAAACGAATAAATTAAATATAAAATTTTATTAAAAAAAATTCAAGGTAAAATAAAATAAAAATTTTATATAAAATTCAATATATGAAAATGAGAAAAATATTAAATAAATAAAAAAATTAAATGAAGATAAAATTAAATTAAATAGAAAAATTAAATTAAAATATTAATAAATTATACTAAATTAAAATAATAATATACACGTTAAATAAAAAAGTGGAAAATAAATAAAATAAAATATAAAAATAAAGGGTTAAAATATTAAATAAAATAAAAGTTAATTATAAAATGAAATAAAAACATAATTTATTAAATTAAATTAAAAAGTAAAATCAATTAGAAATAAAATAAAATTAAAAGAAAAATA
The DNA here is from genome assembly GCA_015478945.1 of Trachelipus rathkii. Lineage (NCBI taxonomy): Eukaryota > Metazoa > Arthropoda > Malacostraca > Isopoda > Trachelipodidae > Trachelipus > Trachelipus rathkii. The sequence continues at coordinate 39,273 of JABUQX010048971.1, read as the reverse complement.
AACAAACTTAAAGAATGTAAATAAAAAAAATTAAATCGGTAGAACGAGTCGCAAGGCACAGGGCCCGGATTCGATCACTCGTCTTGATCCTAGGTAACAATTACCTAGAGTAGTTCCCCCCCCAGAATAGGGTGACTTATTCTATAAAAAAGAAACAAGAAAATTAATTATTCCTTTGGTATTATTCAAATTTTTTTAATTTATTATAAATATTAATTTTAAATACTTTGCATTTTTTATTATTTATATTTTTTATTTTTTTTATTTTTATATAAGAATGAAAAGATTAAAATATTGGAAAAATTAGAAAGATTAAATAAATTTTTATACTTGCCTTAAATTGACCTAAGCCTAACCGGATGTTGCCTAAAGTTACTCATTAATTTTAGATATAATGTCCCATGAAGAATATTCTAATAACTAACTGAATGTTATAATTGGAAGATTCTTCCTGAATAACCAAATAAATTTACCTTAAATAAACCCACTCCTAACCGGGTAACACCTAATATTACTTACGAAATAGCTTATCAGTGTTCAAAGTGACTTTCTCAGACTAATTATTTGATTAACTTGCTATACTAGGTTCACCATTAACTAATTGGCAGCTCTTCCTAATTTTTAATTTTTAGGTGGATCACTTATTAACTTCTTTAATAATAAAAAACGTTCAACCAACTATTATAATATTAATAAACTATTAGTAAAATATCAGTAAAATATCATATACAAACTAATCTCGTGGAACGAATTTATTAAATGCAAACAATGGAAAAAAAATTGGATAAAAATTTGAGTAAATCGACAAATGCGAGAAAACTCTAATAGAGAAATTGAAAATACAACTTCAACTACATATTCAATTATGAATAATCAAATTGGAAAATAAGAGAGAAAAACCCCTTTTAAACCAACTTCATTTAATCAAAATTAAATAACTCCAGACTGAATAATAAATTCAAACTGTAACCAGAGACAGACAGACAGACAGACAGACAGACTGAATATATTCCGACTACTTCATATTCATTCGTTTATTACTTCCATCCGTCTGCGTATGCATGTGCAATATATAAAGCCAAATGTATATTTTGCCAGAGAATTACTTAAATGAGAGCAATTAGATTACGCAATCAGTAACCTTATATCAAAGAAGCAGGAAGGGGGATGAGGGTTTAGATTTGGAGGGATTAGTTTGGGGGATGGAAGTAGTGGAGGCAAGCGCATAGATTTGGAGGTTTAAGTGTTGGGAATTGAGGGATATATGTGAGGGAGTGATGACTGTCGGGTTAATAAACTGCGTTGGTGCAATGCAACTGAAATATTGTTTTTTTTGTTTTGTTTTGTTTTTTGGATATTTAAGAGAAAATGAGGAAAAAAAATAAATAGGAAAATTATAAGAAAAATAGGAGAAATTGTGAAATTATTTTTTTAAAAAATTAGAAAATGGAAAGAGTATAAGAAAATAAAGAGGAAATACTGAAATCTAAGAAATATAGCAGAAAGTAGGACGGAATAGGTGAAAACATGGAAAAAAAAACAAGACTAGAATTGCTATAAACAAGAATAATAGGGGAAAATATAAGAGAATGTAAGAGTGTAAGTGAGAGAAAATAAGGGCAAAAGAGAGCAAAAAAGGGGCAAAAAAGGGCAAAATAGGGCAAAATAAGGGCAAAATTAGGGCAAAAATTAAGAAAAAGGAAAAAATGAACAAGGAATGTAAGAAAAAATATTTGTTTTTTAAAAAAATATATAATATATAGGCCTCTCTAT
>JABUQX010048971.1:20000-27500 GCA_015478945.1 Trachelipus rathkii | reverse complement strand
TATATTACCGAATATATATATATTTATATATATAATATATATATATAATATATATATATAATATATATATATTATATATATTATATATATATATATATAGATATATATATATATATATATATATTACTATATATATATATATATATATATGCCAACTAAAGAGTTACCCGCATGATAGCTCGAAAACTAAGATGAGGTAACAAGAAAAACTGATAACATATATGGAATCGCGTATGAAATTTGTATGGAAAATTAAAAAAAAAAAAAATTTTTTACTTTTTTTTTTTTTTTAATTATCTCCAAAACTACGACAGTTACAAGAAAAACTAATAACATATATGAATCAAGCGTATAAAATTTTTTTTAGGGGCTCGAGCCGACGGTGGGACAGAGGGGGGGACGTTTCCATACCCCGTAGGCCGGAGGCGGGAGGAACCCCCGCGACACCCAAATACCAAAGAGGCGGGGTTTCGGAGACCCTCCCCGGAGGGGAAATAGTCCTACCCCGTCGTCCCCCAGGCAGGCCGAGAGACCCGACTCTTTGCATCTTTTGCGGTTTACCCTGGTATTCTTTTTAGTTTTAAAAAAAAAAAAATCTTTTCATACATATTTCATACGCTGATTCTAAATGTGTTATTAGTTTTCTTGTACCTATCGTAGTTTTGGAGATAATATATAAAAAAATAAAATTAAAGTAAAATTTTTTTTCATTGTCCATTACAAAGTTCATATGCTTAAACTAACATAGTATTTATCAGTTTTTTTTACCTATTCCTGATTTCGAGAAATCATGCGGGTAACTTCTTTAGTTCACCTATATATATATATATATAATATATATAATATATATATATATATATAGATAATATATATATATATATTATATATCATATATATATATATATACACCTATATAATATTATATATATATGAATATATATATATATATAACAACCACGAGCCATGCGTTGCAGCCAGCCGTTGCAGCCATGAGCCAGTCGTTGCAGCCATGAGTCCCGTGTAAGCCAGTCAAGCCACACGCACGAAAACGCCAGTTGAGTATAGGCCACAATCTACATCTATGCCATTTATTTTTATATTTATAATTTATTTCACTTTGCATTGTTTAACAAAAATCACGCTTCTGGCACCATGCACGCTTTGTACGTTTTTCGACAAGGTAGGTTTAAAAAAAAATTGATTTAAGCTTAACTGGAAGCAGGTAATCGACACGAGCCGATAATAACCAAAATTGGCGAGAAAGCAAAATATTTCTCTAAATTTTTGTTATTTATAATTTACAGATTTTATTATTATTATTATTATTATTATTATTATTATTATTATTATTATTATTATTATTATTATTATTATTATTATTTAAGATTTCCCTATTGATTACTATTGAAGTCAATATTATTAACTATTCTTTTATTATTATTATATTATTATTATTATTATTATTATGATATTTTATTATTATTATTATTATTATTATTATTATTATTATTATTATTATTATTATTATTATTATTATTATTATTATTATTATTATTATTATTATTATTATTATTATTATTATTATTATTATTATTATTATTAATTATTATATTATTATTATTATTATTATTATCTCCCCTCTTTGTTATCTTTGCATGTTCTATTCATTTTAATGAGACTGAAAACTTTAAAGTTAATGAGACTCCCTATTTTAATTAAATATATTTTTTAAGTTACTTTTGTTTTATTTTTATCTTTGTTATATAAATATGTTTTAGGGGCAGGGAGATTATTACTCCCTCACCCTTTCATCCTCAATTGGGGTTTGGGAGATTATTACTCCCACACTCTTCCTTCTTCAATTATTATAGTGAGATTATTACTCTCTCACAATATTTACCTCTGATAGGGGAGGGAGATTATTACTCACTCATCCTTCATTCCTCTATTAGGGTAGTGAGATAATTATTCTCTCTTAATTCTTGTCTCTGCTAGAAAGGAGAGATTATTACTCCCTCTCTTAATTCTTGTCTCTGCTAGAAATGAGAGATTATTACTCCCTCATCCTTCCTTCCCTTATTATGAGAGGGAGATTATTATACCCTCACAATTTTTGCCTCTGCTAGGGTAGGGAGATTATTACTCCCTCACAATTTTTGCCTCTGCTAGGGTAAGGAGGATAGTACTCCTTCACACTTCCTCCACCTATTTGAGTAGGGAGATTATTATTTCCTCTCTTTTCTTTCCTCTATTTTTGACGTTGTAACATTCACAATTCATCGATGTGAAGAATCATATACTAGCCTAATCTAACATGAGCCAGCTTATCCTAACCTAGTCTAACCTACCTAACTTAACCTAACGTAACTTAAGCTAACCTAACCTAATCTGATCTAACCTAACTTGACTTACCTAACCTTACCTAACCCACCCAAACCTAACAAAACCTAACCAAAAAAACCAAACCAAATCAAAACAAACCAAAGCAAACCAGACCAAACCAAACCAAATCAGACCAAACCAAACCAAACCAAACCAAACCAAACCAAACCAAACCAAACCAAACTAAACCTAAAACTAACCTAACCTAGCCTAACCTAACCTAACCTAACCTAACCTAACCTAACCTAACCTAACCTAACCTAACCTAACCTAACCTAACCTAACCTAACCTAACCTAATAAGTTTTACGATAAATTACACATGTCGGTAAGTTGTGTATATCTGGGAATTGTTGCCGGTGTATTTGCCGGTTACCATTTTCCTCACCTGTTTTTTTATTTGATTTTCTTTTTCTTTTCTGCTTTGTTCTATTTCCTCTGCTTTCTTTCACACATATTCAAACGTTAATACATTCCATTTATCAACTGGAATTCTTTTTTAAAATTTGAATCCTCCTTCCTTTCCCTTTGTTTGCATAATCCCCTCTTTACCACTCCCTCTCTTCTCCCTTCTTCTCTTCTCCCCCTCCCCCTCCCCTCTTCTCTCCCAAATTTGTTTACATTACTTACTCCTGAGCTGTCAGCGTCTTTTGTCAAAGCAGCGCCCCCTGTCCTAACTCTCAAACATGAAATGACACGCGAGTAAAGCGAGCGTATATATTAATATATACGCAAATGCGTGTTATGTTTTATGCTTATTTGGGCTTCCATTGTTTGTTTCATTTATATCATTTATGTCAATATAAAGGATTTATTTGTTTGTCTCTCTTCTTTTATATCATTTCTAATATTGTTTTTTTCATTTTTTATTTATTTATATGTGTTTTATATATTTCCTTCGGCTTGTATATAATTTAGACTTGCATTTATATCATTTATGTCAATGTAAGTGATATTTGTTATCATTTATGTTGGTCATTTATTATGTTTCCTTTTTCTTTATATATATATATATATATATATATATATATATATATATATATATATATATATATATATATATATATATATATATATATTGCCCCAAGGCTCCCATTATTTGGGTGTCCATGTCATTTCAAGACACCCGGCGATCCTCCACCGAACAGAGACACAGGTCTCCTAGGGAATTCTGTAGGGAGCAAATGGGGGGCACCTTAGCAGAAGGTGTTCGACAGTTTCAGCTTCTATGAAGCATCTACGACAGAGTGGGAGGGAGTGTCTTGAGGTCGAAACCTATGTTTGTATTCCTGAAGATCCAGGTGACATCCGGATCTGAATCTTGAGAGACTAGAGAGAGAGATTTGCATCTATCATGGGAGTATGCTTTGAGTTGGAGATATTTCATGGGGGCGGGAGTTTATGAAGTGATTTGGTGGGGGATTATTGACGTATTGTTGTGTAAAATGAGAATGAATATGCCTTGAGAGAGATGTTTTATTTGGAGGAAGGGGATGGTTCTAAAGAGTTCGCCGTAGTAGAGAGTAGTGAATCTTAAGAGATGCATAGTGCGTTCCTGACTGTGGTTATGGCATGGGTGGGTAGGGTCAAGGGTTTTTGTGTAGAATTGTGTACTTATCATATCCAGATGATCCTGAATGGGGAGAATTTTTGTTTCCGCATGCAGATGTTGGTAGGGGTGGTTTTTAGGCAACCTTTGATTGTTCGTAGATCAGTATTTTGTATTCTTTGTAATTTAATTACATTGGTAGATGAGGTTAGAGGATACCAGACTGTTGATCCGTAGTTGATTGTAGTTTTTGAAAATTGTTAGTATGTAGTTGATTCTGTAGTTATTTCGTTGTTGAAGCTGTGTTCAGATAGAGTTCGTAGGATACTTAATTTTTCTTGCCTGCTGTACTTATGATGTTTTGAATGTGAGGTGTAAAGGTAAAGTGGGTGTAGAAGGTTATTCCGAGTATTGTAGATGTTTTGCTTAGAGGGATAATGAAGTTATTTAGGGTAACTTGTGGGCGAAAGAATGATTTTTATCTATTTGTTGTAATCAAGGTTATAGATGATTTCTCGACAGAGGCCGACATTCTGTTGGAAGATAACCAAGCCTCTAAATAATTTAGGTATTTCTGTGCCAGATTTGTTAAAGTGGGTAATGAGAGGTCTGATTTGGTTATGGTTATGTCATCTGCGTATTTTACTAGTTTTGAATTGGGAGATTGGGGGTAAGGATATCAGCTGTAAAGAGGTTAAACAGGAATGGAGATAGGATAGCTCCCTGATGGACTTCATTTCTTTGTTTTATAGTTTTAGTGGTTTGAAGCTTGCTGGATACCTGAACAGAGCGTCCAGATATAAAATTGGATTGCCATTTTTTGTAACTGTTATGGAAGGGTGAATTTAGAGTTTTTTGAATGAGTATGTGTCTAGGGTACTGTGTCGAAGACTTTACTGATATCAATAGCCAGGTGTATTGTTCTGTTGGATGGTGTCTTGTTCAACCCGTTTACCATGTTTTGTATGATATTTGTTAGGACGGTTGATGTAGACACGGATTTTTTAAAGCCATGTTGGTGATTTGGAGAGTAAATATTGAGTTGTATTTTGGTGAGTATGATTTTCTCCAATAGCTTGCACAATGGTGAGAGGAGGGATATTGGTCTGTATTAAAACGGGAGGTTTGGATTTTTTCTGGGTTTCAATTTGGGTATGATAATTGCTTTTTTCCGGTATGAAGGGATATAGTTAAAAGACCAGGATTTGTTGAAGATATTTGTAATGAGTGGTATAGCGGAAGGTCCAAAGTGTTTTATGTGAAGGTTAGAGATATTGTAAGGGCCACAAGCGTTGAAATTTTTTAAGGTTTCGATATGTATAGTTCTTTCTTGTGTAGAAAATGGGGGGATGGGGTTGATTTCTAATTGCATTTTTTTGAGCCTACGTATTATTTTTCTATTATTTACGTGGGTAGGTTTGTTGGAGATATTAAAATAGTTTTGTGGAAGGATATTGCAGTGCTGTTTGTAGGAAGGAAGGGATTTTTTTGTCCTCTTAAGGCTACATTTGTGGGTAAAGAGTTGTTTTGGGAGTTTTGAAGACGTTTTATTACTTGCCATGTTCTTTTTTCTTCTGGCCTTCCCATAATTTCAAATAAGTGTTATTTAAATTTTCCTGTTTTATAAGATTGGAGATTTGTGTGTTTAAGGACTTAATTTGTGTAGTTAGATTTGGAGTATGTTTTTTGTTGTTGAAGGGTGTTTCTTTGTTTTCTCAAGTTACTACAGATTTCAGGCGTTAATGAGGGGTTGTAGTGTTTTCTGTGGCCTATTGGTATGTAAAGATTGGAGGCTTTTTGGACTACTTTGATGAAACTATCTGACTTTATGTAGAGAGTGAAAATACTAATTTCCAGTTGAGGAAAATGTGTTTCAATGTATTGGACGAAATTCTGCCAGTTTACTTTTTTGTAGTTTGTAAAGGTTGAAGTAATCCTGGGGTTGAATTTTGTTGTTGTTTTATATTTGATTATTATTGGGACGTGGTCTGATGGGATATCAGTTTCTGTAATCCATGTAGTGTTGGTAAAAAGAGATGGAGAGGGGAAAGTGATTTCGGGAGAAGTCTTGGTTTGGTTTGTTTGAGGAGGAACTGGGGAGGGAAGGTTGTAGTTTAGAATATTCATGGTCTCAAGTTCATCGAGAATATGAACTCCTCGGTTATCTGAAGAATATTCTCTGTACCAGGCTGTGTGATGGGCGTTGAAATCATCTTCCTTTATTAAATTGTTTATTGTGTTGATAGGGTTTAAGTTGGGTCTGTAATTGTTCGAACAATAATGGAATGTGAGATGGGGATTTGGATGTGTATGTTTATTATGTTGTGGGAGATGTTATTGATAAGGATAGTAAAGGATTGGAAGTTAAGAACTGGATTATTTAATAAGTTTATGGTTTCAGTTGTGGTGTTATGGTAGGATAGGTTGTTTTTAATTAGTGTTAATAGGGTATGGTTTTCTCGTTGAGTGTCGGAGTAAATGGAGCCACATTCATAAAATGGAGTTCTTGAAGTATTTTGTGGTGTGTGAGCTTCATGTACTAGAGTTATGTCAATGTTATATTTATAGAGGAAGGCAGAAATTTCGGAATGTGTGTTTTTCAAGCCATTTATGTTAATTTGGATGATTATTTTTGTTAGGTTATTATTGTTTAAGTTGTTATAGTAGGTGGGGAGGTAGTGGGGGGTTACATATGAAGCAAGTCCAAGAGTGGCTTTCCTGGGGTAGAGTAGTGAAAGGGGAACATTTATATTTATGGATCCATCTATTGCAGAGAGAACATTTCATAGATGGTTGGTTTTCTGTGATGTGTTTGTTGCAAATGGGGTAGACGTACTTTGATGGGCATGGGTTTGGATGTATATCACCCGATTGTTGAAGCATAATAGGGGCGATAAGGATTAAGTTATTTTTATAATCTCAGTGTAGAGAGGTTGAGAAGTGGTGGCCTTGGAGGTTCTGGCTTGCGGATGGAAGGAGCAGGTTTCTGGAGTTTCCGTCTTACTGCGGGGGAGGTAAGGTATAAAACACAAAATATTAAACATAAACAGAGCAAGAACACAAAAATAAAAAGTATAAATCATAATGCAGAAACAATTCTTGAAGGTGATTCGAATCTGTGGAATAATATATATAATATAATATATAATAACGTTATATGTATATATATATATATATCTTATATATATATATACTCACCGTATATATATATATATATATAGTATAGTATATATATATATATATATATACTATATATATATATTAGTATTATATATATAATATATATATAATAGCATATATATAATATATATATTATATATATATACTATATATATATAGATATATATACTTATTATAATATAGCCTGTTTAATTATATAGTATATATATATTATATAATTATATATACTATATTATATATATTATGATAGTCACACACTCACAAGAAACGCATCACGTGACGCATCTTCTCCTCCCTGGCACCATGTAGATTAGTGGGAAAAAAGAAAGAAAGATATGAAATGGAGCAGTGGGTATTAAACACATGTGCACTTAGGGCTGCAAAGAAAAT
>JABUQX010048971.1:12500-17500 GCA_015478945.1 Trachelipus rathkii | reverse complement strand
TATATATATATAGTATATTACATATATATATATTATATATATTATATATTTATATATATATATATATATATATAATATATTATATATTAGTATATAGTTATATATATAATATAATATATAAGTTATTTTATTATATATTATATATATATATATAACTATCATATATATTATATATAATACTTATATAATATTATAGTATATAATTATATATAATATATATAATATTCAAATAATATTGGTTGCAAGTAAATTTGAAAATGGAAGAACCTCAGATAAAATAGATTGGTAGCGGGTGAAAACGAATGAAGATACCACATAAGTCAACTAGACTACAACAAGAGTAAATCCCTCCTATCTTTGCATACTTTCGCAATGATGACGAACCCACCACCCAGGCCCAGCACCGTCGAGCCGAGTCCAAAATATGGGTCCACCGATTGTCGGAGCTAGCGTTTCAGTAGATGAATCACTGAAATCGGACATTTGGTTAGATAGATACGTTGAACACGTTCGTCTATGAATTTCGCACTGAGAAAGAGAAAACAGTTACTGAAAGTGTTGGATATCACCTAAGAGACCTATAATTTTTTTTGGAAGATGCTACCCAGTTAAAGAGGAAATTCAATACCTGAATGGTCTGGTGACATATTCACCTTGCTGACATATCCCAGGCGCCTAAAGGGAGCTATTTTTGCAAGTTTTGTTATTTTATTTCCATCAAAGTTAAATGTTTTCTGTCAGAGGAGTCCTTAGGGCTCCTTTAATAATAAGACCTTCAACATAACATATAATGATGTATCATGGCGGTTTTGGTAAGGGACATATAAACACAGAGTGGCATAAAACTGCTGTTCAAGCTGCAAGATTGTTTCTACAGGATATGCCGGTAACATCCAAATTAACCAGCATTCGAAAAAAATCATAGAAGAAAATAAAAAAATATTATCTCATAATAGTGCCCGAGATCAGGTCCATTGAGAAACCTTTCGAAAAAGGGGAAGAAAAAATGCCCCATACCAATCAGTTCAGATTCAGAATGAGATCATTTCTCCTATGTGGTACTACGTATAAAAAGGAAAGCATGTAATTAAAGGTAAAGGAGCACATGGCGTATAGCTTACTACAGATGAAACGCTGATATTTCTGGAAAGGAACAATATCCATAGTGTTGCGCCGCTATTTCGACAAGAGTCCGATGAAGTCAAAGAGGATTTATTGGCTTTGTAGAACTGAACAGCGCTTGAGCGCAAAAAATCCATTGCGAAAGGCCTTGACGATTGGTTTGTCACGGACTGAAAAACTGGATACCGAGAATTGCGTGGGGCGTTGGGTTTGATGGCTGTTCCTACGATCGTCATGGCAAAGAAGGAGTTTAACCAAGCAATATTTGCGCGAAAAAGTATAAAAAAAGCATTGCTCTTGTCATTGCTTTTCACACAAACAAACAATCTAGTAGTTAAAGATTTGAACACAATACCAGAAATCCCAATACTGTGTGGGCACTATAAAGGACATTATTAACTTTTTTTTTCCTGAGTCGGTCTTGAGAAGAAAAATAATGCCAAACATCCCAAGCAATATGCCAGACCAGAATTGGTCTGAACAACGCAAGTGCATCAGAGTGTTTAAGGAGCACTTTGTACGAATGATGCAAGCATTAGAAATCCTTTCCATTAAAGGAAATACAGCCACAAAAAAAGCGCTTTTCAGTTGCATTCAGCGGCATGTAAAGTCGTCATTCATCATGGCTATGATATTGATCGCGAGTACTCTGCGATGTTAGAGGCAGTTGTAAATGCTCTCTGCAATCCAAGACCTTGGAAATCGTCAAAACCTCGCAGCAGATTCAACATATTGTGGAAATGTTTAGGAGCCACATCGGAAAGATGAAGAAAAAACACCGATGAAGTGTTAAAGGAAGCTAATCAAATCAGCCGGGCAACGGGCTAGATCTAAATATACCACGTATATTTGGTAGACAGCAGCACCAACGCACCATCCAGAACAAATCCACGGAGTTTCTGGAGAAGAATCCTTAATGAACTCCGTATCTGAATTTCTATAACTCTTCTTTGAAAATTACGGTTTTCTACTGAAATATACTGCTTATGCATTGACATGTCTACATCCTTTCCACATGCTACGCTCATAACAATCGATGAGTTGAAGGAAAAGACAGCTTCATTTAAGTTTTTACCCCTATAGAAAGGCTATAGAGACAGAATCTAGAACTTTGGGTACAAATTGGAGGACAAGAAACTGAGTAGTGAATAACTAAAAATCTTGTTAATCTCCACAAGTCCTTAAGGAGACTGAAGCCTGTTCTTCCGTCGACGAAAAAAAGGCTTTGAGATACTACTCGCCCAGCCATGCACCACCAGTACAGTATACAACACTCTTTCAGTACTCTGCGCAAGGGATCAAAAGACTTGGCTGCGAAGTACTATTGAAGACGACAGGTTAAACGGACTGGCTTTGATGAGTGTACACAGAAATTTGTTTTTTGACAATTATGATTATTTTTATTCAACAGTAGTTGATAAATTTGCGTTAACCCAAGGAAATTATTTTTTAATATCATCAAATTTGCAACTGGCTCTATATTGTGAATTTTCCATCATTGCCTATTGTTACAGTATATCCTATGTTTTTAATAAAATAAAATTTTTTTAAATTTAATCTATTATTTTATTCATAGCAAAATTTTTCTAGTTTTTATGTCTTCTTTCTTATATATATATATATATATATATATATAAATATAATAAGCTCTACAAAATTTTAAGCTGCCCCCCTTTGCTTGGAAGCTGGCGACGCCCATGTATTATATAAAATATATAGATATATATTATATATATATATATATTAATATTGATTATATATATATATCATATATATATATATATCTGATATATTATATATATATATATATCGATACAGTATATATAATATATCTATATGAATTATATATATATATATATATTAATATATATATATAGTATATATATAATAATATATATATTATATATATAATATATATAAATATATATATATAGTATATATATATATATATATATATATATATATATATATATATATATATATATATATATATAGTATATATTATATAGTATAATATATATAACAGTATATATATATATAATTATATATATATAGTATATATATAAATTATATATATAGTAGAGGAGATGGTGTTTGAAGTTTTATTTTTCTTCTGTTATCTTCCTCACTATATAGAAATTGTTGAAATTCAAAAAAATATTATAATGAAAAATAAACAACATTATATTACCATATATTATAAATAAATGACATATATAATAAAGATTAATATTGTAAGTTTATATTAAAGCTTATTAAATAAAACATTAAAACACGATCTAATATTACTGATTATAAAGTTATACCAGCAACTCGTTTTCTTTCTAATATAAAATACTTTTTTATGTTTAACTTTTTTTATTTATTTACAATATTTACACTATATCAAACTTTTTTTTTTTAAATATATATTCACTTCATCAATATATATATATATATATATATATATATATATATAATATATTATATATATACTATATGATATATAATATATATATTTATATATATAATATATATATATATAATAGTATTATATACAGTATATATATATATAATTTATATATTATATATAGTATATAATATATATATATATATATAATATAAATATATATATTTATATATAATATCTATAATATAAATTTATATATATGAATATATATATATATATATATATATAATTATATATATTATATATATATATATGATATATATATATATATATAATATAATATTTGAAAAAAGTGAAATTTTTTCGCATTTATGAAATCATTTATATTTCTTTACTTTAATTTTCCTTATTCTATGAGTTCTCTCTAAAGTTCCAAATATATATTATATAATTATAAGTATATTATATTATATAATATATAATATATATATATAATATTATATATATATATATATATTATATATATATAGTAATATAAATATAATATATTTTATATATATAGTATGTATATATAATTATATATATATATATATCTATTATAATAATATATTATATAATCTATATCATTCATATATATATAATAATATAATAATATTATAATATATAAATATATATATATATAGTATATATGGAAAATATAGTAATAATATATTATAATATATATATATATATATATATACTAATAATATATATTAGTATATTATATATAATATATATGATATTATATATATATATATATTATATATATATTATATGTATATATATATTATATATATATAAATAATACTATCTAGTATTATTTATAGTATTATATATATATATATCACTATATTATATATATATATATATATATATATCTATATATATATATATATATATAGTATATATATATAGGTATTCTATTTTACAAAAGATCTCTTTACTTCTTTTCTTTTCTTAATAATTATTTTTATTTTAAGTAAAATTTTAAGTATAATCAAGTGCAATTTCAAGAGTTTATAAATAGTACAATTGCAAGTGCAATCAAAAGAGCAATGTCGTGTACAATTTAAGTGCAATATCAAGTACAGTTTCAACAGCAATATTCAGTACATTTTAATGCAAAATATTCAGTGTAATTCAAAGTACAAATTTAGGTAAAATGTTCAGTACAATTTCAAGAGAAATACCAAATATAATTTCAAGTATAACGTCCAATACAATTTTAAGTTTATCAAAGTGCTTCCATATTCCAAGAATATCCAAGTACAAATTCATGTACAGTATTTTGTGAGATTATAAGACCAATATCCAGTAAAGTTTATTTTAAGTACAACATCGAGTACAATTTCAAGTGCAATATCCAGTACAATATCAGGGAACATTATCAAGTACTATTTCAAGTACAGTAAAAGTACAATTTAAATTACAATATGCTGTAGAATTTCAA
>JABUQX010048971.1:0-7500 GCA_015478945.1 Trachelipus rathkii | reverse complement strand
TGAGATAATGGGTAGGGTGAGAAAGTTGAAGAATGGTAAATCTGTAGGCATATATGGAATTACTTGTGAAATGATCAAGAATGGAGGCGAGATGATGATTGAATGGATTTGGAAGTTGTGTAAAAAGCTTTTATGGAGAGTATAGTTCCGAGGGATTGGAAGAGAGCATTAATTGTACCCTTATATAAGGGTAACTGTAGGAATTACAGGGGAATTAGTTTATTGTTTTGTAGGGAAGGTATATATGATAGTATTTTGGTCAAAAGAGTACGCCGAGTGACTGATAGATTGATTGGTGAAGAATAAGCTGAATTTGGTAGTAGATGATGCGTGGATCAATTTTTTACATTGAAACAAATAAATGAGAAAATGAGAGAAGAGTAAATTGTATTTAGTTTATACGGATTTGCAATAGGCGTATGATAGGATTAATAGGGAAGTTGGTTGGCAGGTGTTAGTGATTTATGGTGTTTGTGGTAGGCTCCTGAATGGAATCAAAAGTATGCATGACGATAGTGAAGCGTGTGTAAGGATAAATGGAATTGAAAGTGAGTGGTTTAATATTAACAGCGGAGTGAGGCAGGGATGTGTTATGTCTCCTTGGTATTTAACTTGCATATGGATGGAGTTATGAAAGAATAAGAGATATGGAGTGGTGGTAAGGAAGGTGTTTGAATGATGGAGAATGGAAGAGAGTGGAGGGTGCCCAACTTATTATTATATGCGGATAATTTGGTTTGGCGTGGCGAATCTGAAGAGAGTTTGAGAGAATTGGTAAAAGGGTTTGGCAGGGTTTATAAAAGGAGGGATTTGGAAGTAAATGTAGATAGGAATAAGGTTATAGTAGTGAATGAGGGGAGTCCGCGGTGCGAGGTTATGCTAGATGGTGAGCAACTGGAACAAGTTTCTAAGTTTAAATATTTAGGATACGTTATGGATGAAAAGAGAACGGATGATGCAGAATGTAGTAGGAAAGATGCGAATGGTAGGAAGGTGGCAGGTGCAATTAAATTATTGTTGGATGTAAAATGACTAAGTCTTTAGTTCGCTAGGGTTTTGCATAAGGGTATGTTGTTACCTGTGTTAATGTATAGTAGTGAAACTATGGTCTGGAATAAGAGGTAGAAATCTAAGGTACAGTGTGAGGAATGAGCACACTAGGGAGTTTTGTGGTGTGAAGAAAAGCGTAAATGAGCGAATAAACGAGAGTACATTGAGAGGCTTGATCATATGAAAACGGAAGGATGATAGTCGGTTATTTAAGAGGATTATACTGATGAGTGTGCTGGAAATTGACTGGCTGGGAGACGGAAGAAAAAGTGGATTGACTCAGTAAAGGAATGCTTGAAGAAGATGAATGTGAATTTGGCAGAGGAGAGAAGAAAGGCGCAAAATAGGAGTGAATGGCGGGGTTTTGAGAGAGGGTATGGTTGTGTGCCTGGACCAGGGAATGACCTTCACATTGTCGAGATACACAGTGAGGGTTCGTCGCAGTCTCGCGAAACCCTAGAATGGATATTTCTGACTGCGGCGAATTCTCACTAAATGGTATAAAGGGATGGAGGGATTTCTTTTCATGTTTTTCATGTTTTTCTACTACTTTTCTATTTCCGGAGTATGCGACGCACCTCAACCCCAATCTGGGGAAAGGAGGTGGATGATGATGATGATAATGATGATGATGATGATGATAATAATAATGATGATGATGATGATGATGATGATGATGATGATGATGATGATGATGAACCACTGATGATGCATGATGATGATGATGATGATATAATTATATATATATATAATTATTGATTATATAATTATAACTGTGATATATGTATATATATATATATATATAGTAACTTTTATATATATATATATATAATTATATATATTATATATATATAATATATATATAGACTATTATATATATATATATATATCTAATATATAAATATATATTATAATATATATATATATAATAATATATATTATATATATATATATATATAGTATCTATGATGATGTAGTATATATATATATATATATATATATATATATATATTCAAAACGTGCAGCCTGAGTGAGTATTATATAGAAGAAGGGAAAAAATGGGGAGGAGAGAGGTAATTAGGTTGGGATGTATGATGTGAGAGGGGTAAATGAGGATTTGAAGAGGGAGGAAGTGGGGTTATGTTTGAAGAAAAAAGGTTGGATGTGTAAGGGTAACAGAAACTAAGCTGAAGGGAAAAAGGAGATGGACTTTGGAAAATACAAAGGGTATGATATCAAGGGTGAACGAGAGAGTGAGGGCGAGGGAAGGGTGGGAATAGTTATGAGGAAAGAGGTGGTGGAATAAGGTAAGGTTGTGCAGCCAGGTGAATTCGAGGATAAGTGGGTAAAAGTGAAATTCGGGGGGGAAATGTTGGTTTTTATATGCGCATATGCACCAGTGAATGGATGAGGGAGGGGAGAGAGAAAGGTTTGGAGTGAGTTGAATGAGTGTTTGGAAAGTGGTGGGGTAATGATAAATTTTTGTCTATTGGGAGATTTGAATGCAGGAGTGGGAAGGGAGGCGGTGGGAAGAATAATGACCATTTGGGGTAGGGAAGAGGAATGTTAATGGAGAAGGTCGTCTTTTAGAGTTGTGTGTTGAAAGAAGAATTATAGGGGGGAATACTTGGTTCAAAAAGAGTGAAAATCATAAGTATACATGGAAGATTGAGATAACGGGGGGGAGGGCGGTACTGGATTATGTGTGTGTAATGGGAAGGATAGAGGCAGATTACAAGATGAAAATGTATTTAGAGGGGCGGGGCGGGGGATATCGGGATCACTAATTGGTGGTTGCTAGGATAAGGGTGGGAGGAGAGGTGACAGTTAGCGGAAAGGGGAGACAAAGAGGAGAGTAAGTAAGTGATTAAAGGTGGAAAAACTTGGAGGAGTCAGTGGTGTAAGAGGGGAGTTTAGGAGAGGTATGGAGGATAGGTGGAGGAACGTGAGAGGGACGGGAATTGGGAAGGTGGAGGGGGAGTGATGAGATTTAAAGAGGCAGTATGGTGAAGAGGCTCGAAGGGTATGTGTTGGAGTAAAAAGGGTGGTGCAAGCAAGAGAAAGGGAGGGAATGGTGGAGTGAGGAGGTGAAGGAGGTGTGAAAAGGAAAAGGAGGCTTATGTGAAATGGTTGGAAGTAGGAGAGAGGAAAGCTGGGGAGGAATATAGAAGGGTTCGAGTGGAAGCAAAGAGGGCGGTGGAGAGGACGAAGAAAGAAAAGCAAAAGAGGAATGGTGTAGAAAAGTGGCGGAAAATAATTTTGAATTGGGGAGCAAGATGTTCTGGAAGAAGTAAATAAAAAAGGAAAGAAGAAGGAGGGGTTGGGGGAGAAGATTAAGGGAGGAGATGGGGAGTGATACGGAGGAGAGGAAGGGTGAGGAAGAGGTGGGGGGAGTAATTTAGTGGATTATGAATGAAGTGGGTGGGGGAGGGAGGAAGATTTGCAAGAGGTGAGGATTGGGAGTGAGTTGGGGAGGGAGGGGGAGGATGAAATAGAAATGGAGGAAATTATTAAGGGCCTTGATAAGGAAAAAACGGGAAGTCCGCAGGTCGGGATCGGTGTGAGAATGGAAATGTTTCATAAGGGAGGTATAGGGGTGGAGGACATGGCTGAGTATAGGTTTTAAATATATGTTGGGAGGAGTGGTGAGGACCACAGGATGGGAGGCATGGCTTGTTTGGTTCCCCTGTAACAAGGGGAAAAGGGAATAGGATGGAATGTGGGAATTATAGAGGTATATGTCTTTTAATTGTGGTAGGGAAAGTGTATGGGGAATACTGATTGAGAGAGTGCGAGGTTCTAACGGAGGAGAGTATGGGGGAGAACAAGGAGGATTTAGGGAGGGAGAGGGTGTGTGACCAAGTGGTTTAGCACTAAATGATGCGCATTGGGTGGAGAAATAGTATAGGAGAGGAGAAGGGGAAAGTGTATGGGGTTTATAGATTTAAGAAGAAAGCATAATGATCAGAGTGAAGAGGGGTGAATTGTTTAGGGTGTTGGGGAAAATGGAGTGGGGGGGAAATTAGGTAAAGGTATCAGGGCCTTTGTAAGGAATAGTAGAATTGTGTGAGAGTGTTAGGAGTGCGAGAGTGTTTGGGGTGGTGAGAGATTGAGGCAGGGGTACGTGTAATGTCGCCGTGGCATTTTCATTTGTTTATGGAGGAGTGTTTGCAGAGAATGGTGGAGCGGAGGGAGGGGGTGGAATTGATGAATGGGAAAGATAGAAGGGAAGTGAACATGATAACTAGGTTTGCCGACGATACTGGCCCTAGGTGGCGAAGAACGCGGAAGGGCCTGAGGTATTTGGTGAGGGAGTTTAAGAGAATGTGTGGACAAAAAGGGCTTAAAATAAATCCAGGTAAAAGTAAAGTGTTAGTGTTTGAGGAGGAGGAAGAGAGGAGGGGGAGGGGTTAGAGGTTAGAGTAGGGGGTTTAGTATTGGGAAGAAGTCAAGATTTTTAGATATTTAGGGATTGGATTTGGGTAAGGGGGGAGGGGTGAAGGAGGAGATAGAACATAGGGTAGGAGAAGGAATGAGAGCTGTTGAGTGGTCAGAGAGAATTATGGAAAGGGGGGGGGAAAAAATTTATCACAGAAAGTTTAAGATCTAAGTATGGGTTTGAAAAAATTTGGTGGTTACCAGCGGTGTTGTATGGAAGGTGTGAACGTGGGGGTTGAATGCCAGGTCCCAGGAAGAAGTTGGACAGTATTTGAGAGATGAAGGGGTTTGAGAGGCGGGTTTGGTGGGTTAGCAAGATAGGAGGAGGTTTAGAAATAGGGTGGTGAGGGAGAGATGTTATTGGAGGAATGGGTTTGTGGGAAGAGCGGAGAAGGGAATGTTAAAGATGAGAGGGTATGGGCATCTAGTGAGAATGAAGGAACAGAGAGTGGGTTTAAGGAGAGTTTTGGGAGGCGGAGGGGATAGGAAGGCGAGGAAGGAGGGAGACCAAGACAGGAGGTGGATGGAATGGAGATAAAGGGAAGATGCTGGGGAGGGCAGGGATGAGGGAGGAGGCGGGTAGGGATGTTGCGAGAGATAGCGTGGGGTGGAGGAGGTGGGTGAGGCGAGATGAGCGGAAGTTTGGTGACAATGGAGAGGCTGTACGTACACTACCCGCTCAAGCAGGGAAAAAGTGGTAGGTAAAATAAATAAAATATATATATATTAATATACTATAATATATTATAACTATATATATATATCTATATATAAGTATATATATATATATATATATATATATATATATATATATATATATATATATAATATAATATATATATAGTACTGACAGGATTGAAAGAATCGCTTCCTGGGAGAGGAAAAGAAAAAAAGAAAGATATATAGTAATATATATACTATATATACTAATATATACTATATATATTATAGTATATATATATATATATATAGTATAATATATATATGTATATATATATATATATATTATATATAGTAATATAGTATATATCTAAATATATATATATATAATAGATTATATATATATACTATATATATATGATGAGTATATCACTTAACTTTATAGCCGAGAGATAAACAGAGGTCCTCACAGTGCGACCACAGGCTGGTTGTGGAATTTGCGAGCAAGGTATCCTTTATGTACCGGCTTACTAGCCTTTCGTATCACCTCCTCTTTTAGTTTATCATATATATGAATAAGTATACTGATATATATATACTTTATATATATGAAATATAATAAGTATATTCTATTAAGTATGATGATGTATGTTGCACCTATCTTCGTATATTTATAATATTTATATATATATATATATATATACTATATATATATATTTATAGTATATATATATATATATATATATAACTATATTTATATTATATATATAGCTATATTATATAATATATATATATAACAGTATATATATATATATTAGTATATATATTATATTATATATATATATATTATATATATAAATATATATATATATATATATATGTATATTATTATATCCTAATTATATGCTATTATACCATACTACTAATATATAGTATATATAGTAATATAATATAGTATAGGAGGATGCCATATATATATATATATATATATATATATAATATTATAAAAAAATTTAAAAAATAAATAAAATATATAAGTATTATATTATATACATATATATAGTATATATACTATATAGTATATATAACATATATCACATATATATATATATAATATATGTTATATATATATAACACACATCTATATATTATTTATATATATATATCTATATTATATAATCTATATATATATATATATATATACATATATATTATATATATATACTATATAGACACGCACACATATATATATATAATATATATATATATATATTATATATTTAATCATATATATTTATAGTATATCTATATATATATATATATATTAATTTAATATATATATATATATATTATTATAGATGTTATATATATATGTGTGGTGTTGTGTGTGTTTGTGTGGTTGTTGTGTGTGTGTGTGTGGTGGTAGGTTGTGTGTGTAGATGTGTGTGTGTGTGTTTTAAAAAGTTAATAAACTTTTAAAAAAATTTTTTTGAATAGATTAATGAAAATATCTTTAAAATTATTTCAGACTTTCGCATACGAAATATTAAATTAGATCGTTTAATAGCCTCTAGGTTTTATATTAATTTTATTATTACTATACTATATATTATACATATATTATATATATATTATATATATATATATATATATATTATATATATATACTATATATTATTATTATATATACTTTATAATATCATATATATATATAATAACTAATATATAGCTTCGTATATTTAATGTTAATGTAATAGTATTTTTTTATACACTTTTTTGAGAGTGTTTATAACTTTTTAGTGTTTTGAAATTTCCGGTTTTAAATTTAGGTTTTAGTGCCAAACAATTTTATCCTGATCTCACCTTGGTTTTTGTCTGTTTGTTTTTGTCTGTTGTTTTTGTTTAGTTGTGATTGTGTATATCTGTATGTAGCACGATTTGCCGAGCGTCGCTGTGAGTCAGATGGAGAAGGACGCGCGCTCTTCTATAAGCATCATTGGAGACTCTCCATTAACGCTTAAGGGGCGCTGTACACTCTAGTTCTGCTCGTCATCCGTGGAATGCCACCTTTCTAACTCTAATCCTAATCTTTTGTTCTTGCCTGAGACTCGGATGGCTAAGAATTCATCCTTTAACTCGTTTAATGTATTCAACTATAACTTATTTCATAATTTCCGTCTGAAGGGTGGAGTGTGTGCCCCATGTAAAATTAATACTCCTGTAACACGTCTCGAGAATTCTAATCTCCTAACTTCGATGGTCTGCAATCTTGTGCTTCTGGTACTGTTCTCGTAACTGAATAGATTTTCACGTTCCATTTTTTGAATATCTTATACTTCTCACGAGACTGTT
>JABUQX010048970.1:17500-19355 GCA_015478945.1 Trachelipus rathkii | reverse complement strand
GAGAGGATTACCTGCTTCGATGTTAATACACGCCTCGTCACATCACCTCAACAGACATTGGATTTCCGTTGTTTAGCGCCAATTAACGATACTGGTCACATAATGATTTCTTAACTTAAAATTTTATAGTGAATAATCATGTATATACCTTATTTTTAAAATATAAAAGTATAGTGTTAAAACTATGTCTTACCCTGTTCAACCTTTATATTCTATTTATGTGGAGTCTATTGTATTTATTTCGTTATATTGTTTTAATTCCTGTATGTTTTAATAAAACCTTGTAAATATATTTGATGCTAAAAATTTGTAGGTCAATGATTTTATAGTTTCTGATTATGTAATTAATGCTTTAAAATGAAAAAACGCGATTTTACCTCCTTTAATTAATTTAAAACGTTTAAAAAGGTTTTTAATAAACTTTTGTAATGTTTTATTATATTAAAATGTTGATATAACAGAAACTCTGTGTGTTTTTATTCTTACATTCAAATTCCTAATATTCAAAGTTTTGGTACAAAAAAAGAAAAGAAGAATAAAAAAAAGTATAAAAACCAAAATAAAAAATAAAAAAGATAAATAATATTAATAATAATATGAGTTAAAGCAGGTAAACATATGAGTTAAAGCAGTAATAAGTAAAAGCAGAAAGTTACAAGCAGTAAAGCAGAAGTTAAAGCAGTAAAGCAGAAAGTTAAAGCAGTAAGCAGAAGTTAAAGCAGTAAAGCAGTAAACAAAAAGCATACTATCCCTTAGGAACACCCTATTGAACTTACTGATTTTACTGCTTTAAGGTATGAATTGTTAATAAATATATGAGTTAAAGCTAGTAAAACATTGTGGAGTTAAAGCAGTTAAAACATGAGTTAAGGCGTAAAACATGATTTAAAGCAGTAAAGGCAGGAGAGTTAAAGCAGTAAAGCAGTAAACAAAAGCATACTAATCCCCTAGGTGTTAGGTAATAACACCTCTATTGATTTACTGATTTAACCTGCTTTAAGGTATGTAAAGTATATGTTTTTAATAAATTTCTTACAATTGTAGTAAAAATGACAATGACTCATAGTATATTGGAAAAGAATTTTTTTGAATAGTTTACATTGATATCATATTTTTCGTTCGCGCAGGTAATATTGCGTCTGCGACGCACGCGGCGGCGGTTTACGCGGGATATTGCGCCTGCGGCGCACGCGGCGCGGTTACGCGGAAATATTGCGCCTGCGGGCACACGCGGCGGGCGGGGAATATTTCGACTGCGGGCGCACTCGGCGGCGGTTTCGCGGAGGGGCTGACCTGCGGACGCGGACTCTGAAACTTTGCGGTCACTGTCTCAAATGTGTAGCTCTTTAGATATATATTCTATCGTGTCATGCTATAAGTGTTATAAAATACTAACTCATAGTAGAAGCATTCTGCAACTTGTAATTACACATGATTTCCTCATACCTTATAAACCTAGGGTTTAGACACCCATGATTAGGGCTATTCTAGGCTCAGGGATTGGGGCTAGAAAAGGCTTGAAAAGTGGCATCAGTTTGCACTATGTGGTACTCACTTAGGCACTATGTGGGCACTCACTTGGCCACTCCATTGGCACTCACTTGGCACTCATTGGCACTCATTGGCACTCATTGGCACTCACTTGGCACTCACCTGGCACTCACCTGGCACTCATCTAATACTCATAGAACACTAATAGAACAGCCTTAGAAACTCCTTACGGTGATTGGGACCACCAAAGCTGTACCATCAATATAGCACCATCAAAGATGAACCGCTAAGATGAGGCATCAAGATGAGTCAGCAATAATGCTAGTCAAAAAATTGGCCATGGAGACCAAAGGTTGTAGTGTGT
>JABUQX010048970.1:5000-12500 GCA_015478945.1 Trachelipus rathkii | reverse complement strand
TATATATATATATATATAATATATATATTATATAATATTATATATATATATATAGATATATAGAGAGAGAGAGGAGAGAGAGAGAGAGAGAAGAGAGTTGAACATTGAATGCAGTTTATTATTGTCACAAGCCTTTTAAAATAAACCACGATCTTCTAGTTGCCCTTCTAACACTATTCATCTTGAGCCGATGACTCAACTCTCCATTCTTTCCACCCATTACAATTGGCTCCCTCGTTTGTATTCTAGAGGGCTCTCGTTTACAGTTTCTGAATTCAATTCTTGTCGATCTGGTCGGATTTCTCAGTGGGATACCCCAATCTTGGGAATCAATCCTTTGAAACTAACTTTTTCTTATCTCCCTTTCTAAAACACCTCCCACATTTCCTATCCCCTTTAGAAGGGCTCTAATTCTTACCGTAAACAATATAAACAACTTCTTGGACTAAACATAAATAGTGAATTGTCTTGGAACCTTTATCACATCGGTTGCTAAAGGAACCTCAAGAAGCTTGGGAATTTTGTTTCAGATTGCGGGAATTTTTTTCATACTGCTCAGATTACCCAGTATATAAGCTTTCTTATTCGGCCCCTGTATGGAATTGCTGTTCTCCCATTTTGGGGGGGATCCGGGGTCCACCCTCCTTTTGGATAGAGGTGAAGCTAAGGCTAAGAGGCTTATAAACTTCCCCTATACTTTCCGGACTTCCCTTTACCCTCTTTCTCTGCGTCGTGACATTGTGCCATATCTCTTGTCTATAGTATTACGAAACGGCAAGGTGTCCAGAGAATTGAACCTCCGCATTCTTCCACCACTGAGTCACCCCGTAACACAAGAGGTGTCTTTGTTCTCATATGAATTTTGTGTGAATATTGGTACTCAAGGATCACTCGTTGTGGTGCCTCCTTTCTTTCCAGTCACATCTTTTTGTGGAACTGCTTGCCTTCTTACACTTTTTTTCCTGCCAATATTCAATCTTCTCTATAAGTCCCGCGTCTGCACCCACCTGAGGAAATTGCGTTAGACAACCAATCCTCATTTAAACTTCATTTATTTTAATATTTGTTTTCTTTTTGTAATCTTTTTAATTTATGGTCAGAAGCTATCTCATAAAAAAAAAAAAAAGGTTTCACAAGCCCCTTACTTTTTTTTCCATTTCACAAATTATACTCCATGACCGGACGAATTTTTTGGCTTCATCCAAGAAAGCAAAAATCTTACAGATTTTAATTTATCAAGTGTACGGCTAATAAAATAACACACTTTGTCGACGTCGGCTGTTTCATTCTGCAAGTATTTTGATGCGATATTAATAATTTCAAGCACTTTGCTTTCAAGTGTGGGCAAAAGTATGGATTCAAATTTATCAATTAAGCATTTCATGACGGATTTGAAGTAATTCCTCAGAGTTTAGAGTCAATCATTACGCGATGACCATTTCGTGGGGTGCAATATTTTGAAAGTTAAAATTTTTGTTGAGGAAGAAATCTTTTAAAGTTTATGTAACTCTTGCCAACGAGGTAAGTTTTCATTGAAAAATACATATACTTTTTTCACAATATCAAAGAACTTAATATTATCGAGAATATGTCTTACCGAATCATTTACTCCCAAGTTCCAGTTATGGCAAACACAGTAAACGTACTCGGCACTAGAAACAATATCCTTTCTTCTGCTTTTCAAACCACGATACCGGCCACTAATTATGACTGCACCATCGTACCCTTATCCCGTACATTTTTAAATATCTATTTCATTCTTTTTCAAAAATTCCATAACTTTACGCTTAAAACGCTTACTCGTTTGATTATTGACTTCTGTGAATCCTAGAAACGATTCATTAATTTTTGAGTTATATTTCACCAGATGATTTTTCTGATAAAGTTATGTATCTGATATTAATACTCCTTTTCTCTTTTTTTGAAATATCTTGAGTAGCATTTACCATGATGGCGAAGAAAAGGAGCTAATCGAATTTTCCTCAGTAAAGAATTTAATACTGAATTACCCAATAGGTTAATAATTTTGTTTTGGATATCATGATGTAAGTATATTGATCGAATCTTCTCATTTGTTATATGGGCTCTTAGAAGAGAATCATAACGTTATAAAAAAAATATTGTGTTCTAGAAATTGCCAGATTCAGGCCCTATTTTATTTAATTAAACTTCCTATGTGGCCAAAAAATGGGATAAAACACAAGGCCATAAGCGCACAATATCAACAATCCTAGTAAAAATATCTTTCGATTTTCTGCGTTCATCTGAAATTTGATCTGCAATGGTTTTGTTTCTTTTCCAAGTAGCATATGTGATACAAGCTTGAAGATGGGAGCTGCTTAGATTTATACTGTGCTGCTAGTCTCGTGGGTTTTAATTTTCTTATACATTATTTTCCAATTTTTAACAACTTCCATTGCGCCAGGTTAAAGCTTCGAGAGTTTCGCTAAAAAAGCCAACATCTCTCATAATAAACACCATCTAATGTTGGTTTAAAGTTTTATAACAGTAATAATCAGAACTAAAAGATCTACTTTTTGAATCTTTTGGGAAAGGCCCCTTTGGCTGACATGGTTCAGACGCTAAAATAAATTTATTTTTTTGTATCTGTTGTTAAAGGTCCTTGAAAAATGCCTATATCATTATCAAAATATTTTAGTTTTAACGAACTGTTTGTATCGACATCAATACATTGATCATTAACTTCAAGTTGTGGATTTTCAACATCAAAGCTTCCTATTTACTTCGAAAATCTCATAGAGATTTTGATTGCTTGGTTCAGGTTGAAGGGGTCAATCTCGTTTTTTTATTTTTTGCTTTTTTTGAAAAAATGTTGTCAATTTTCTTCAGTTTTTTTTTTTTTTTTTTTTTTTTTTTTTTTTTTTGATGCTGTAATTTACGTTTCTCAGGGAACCAATTTAAATAAAAGAGACGAAAAATGGTTTATTTATTAAACAACTTTATATTTTTATAAAGATATATATAATATATATATATATAATATAATATATATATATATATATATATAATTATATATAATATATATATATTATATATATATATAATTATTATATAAGTATATAATATAATATATATATATATAATATATATAATACTATATATGTATATATATATAATATAATATATATATATAATATATATATATATATAATATACTATATATATATAATATATATATATATATATATAATATATATATATTAATATATATATATATATATATATATACTATATATATATTAATATATATATAATATATATATATATATACTATATATATATATATATATAGTATATACTATATATAGTATATATATATATATCTTATTACTCACCTTCTCTCCCCAAGACTGGGGGTAAGGTGCACAACATGCGCAGGCAACAGAAAAGTAGTATAAGAATATGAGGTAAGTCGAAAAGAAAAGCCCAGCCGTACTGCCCCTCTATACTTTTTAGTGAGGGGACTCGTTGTAGGTCAGAAAATTCAAAAACCTTAGAGCTTCACCGGACGGCGACGGACTCTCACTATTGGCCCATCTCGTTAAAGTTAGTCATCACGACCCAGGTGGGCCACAACCATCCCCTCACAAAACCCGCCATTCACTCCTATTATCACCTTTCTTCTTTGCCTCTGCCAAACTCACATTTCTCTCCTCCAGGCATTCTTATACTGACTCAATCCACCTTTACTTCGGGTCTCTCCAGCCGTCATTCCAGCACACTCACCACTATACATCCGTTTAACCAACCTACTATCATATATCCTTTTACACATGACCAATACCATCTCAACGTACTCATTTTATTCTTTCAACTTACCCCTTTCTTCACACCACACAACTCTCAAATGCGTTCATTCCTCATTTTCAATTCTTCTCACACATAACACGCCTCTAAGATTGTCCATCTGACACATTGTACTTCTAAGATCTATACCTCTTTTTCCAGACCATAATCTCACTAAAATACAGTAACACAAGTAGCAACATACCCTCATGTAAGACCCTAGCGAACTCAAGACTTAGTCCCTTTACATCCACCAACGATTTAATTGCACCAGTCACCTTCCTGCCATTCACAACTTTCCTACTACACTTTGCATATCCTTTCCTTTTTCATCCAAACATATTATTCAAATATTCAAACTCAGACACTTGTTCCAGCTGCTCACCATCTATCATAACTTCACACCGAGGAATATTCTCACTCATAACTATAACACTACTTTTATCTATGTTAACATTCAAACTCATATTTTTACACACCTTGCCAAATCTTTCTACCAATACTCTCAAACTCTCTTCAGATTCGATACACAAAACCAAATCATCCACATATAATAGGTAGGGCATCCTCCACTTTCTACCATTCTCCATCATTCTTAAAAAACCATCCCCTGCACCGACACCTCTAATCTTATCATAACCGTAGTTATAATACAATGATAACCAGGGAGACATAACACATCCCTGCCTCACTCGGCTGTTAATATTAAGCCAATCACCTTCGACTCCATTTATTCTTATACAAGCTTCACTATCGTCATACATACTTCTGATTCCATTCAGAAGCCTACTACCAACATTATATATCACTAACATCTGCCATAGAGCTTCCCTATTAATCCTATCATACGCCTGTTGCAAATTCATAAAACCTAAATACAATTTATTCCTATTCTCTCTCATTTTCTCAATCATTTGTTTCAATGTAAAGATCTGATCCACACAATCTCTACCACTTCTAAACGCACTTTGTTCTTCAACAATCAGTCCTTCGTCCTTTCGTCCAAAATTTCTTCATACAAACCTGTAATACTAATTCCCCTATAATTTCCTACAAGTTAAACCCTTATTCTCCTTAACCTTAATAAGGTACTAATTACTGCTCTCCCCAATCCCTCGGAATTATACCCTCCATACATGCTTTGTTACGTAACTTCCAAATCCAATCAATCACCATCTCGCCTCCGTTTTTGATCATTTCACTAGTAATTTCATTTATACCTTCAGATTTACCATTCTTCAACTTTCTCACTCTACTCATTACCTCCTCTTTTCTAATGACCTCATCCCCAAAATACCTTTTCCTTCTTGCACCATCAAACCCACACACATTCACTATCACCTCTTCATTGCTACCAATGTTATGCAGATTTTCGAAGTGCTCCCTCCACACTCCCCTCACATCCATTTCATCAGTTACGAAAGCACCATCCCTATTCATTATTCTAAGCAGATTCCACATATTTTCATTCTTAACCTTTCGCAATTCCTTCCAGAAGAGTTTCCTATTCCCTTGTAAGTCCCCATTCATCCTCCTTCCAAACCGTTCATTTACCTCTTTTTTCCTCCTACGTATGCATCTTTTAGTATTTCTTTTTTCCTCCTTATATAATCCAAACATCTTTATTTTGAAACCTCATCATATGACTTCAGTACATTCAACCATGCTTCTTTTTTACCTATAACCGCTTGCTTCATCTCTTCATTCCACCACTCACTGTTAACATCCTTATTTCCTACTTTAGCAGATTCAGATACCTTTTTTGCACTACTAACAACCGCTTCCTTTATTTGCTTTCAAATTTGCTCTGTTTCAACTTGTTCACATTCAACTGATTTACTTGCAAGCGCTCTTAAATACTTATCCTTATTACCTTGTTCACCTAACTTCTCACTCTTAATTCTACCCACTTCCTTCCTTATCACCTTTCTCTCCATTCAAGCCCTCACTAACTTAATTTTACATAAAACAACATAATGATCTGATAATCCCATTCCTAACCCCCTCACTGATTTAACATTCAACACATACTTCAACATCTCCTTCTTCACCAAAATAAAATCAATTATACTTTTCACTTCGATATCATCTCTACCTACACCAACTCTAGTATATTTATGAATACATTTGTTTTTCAAGAAAGTATTACTTACACACATACCTCTCTTCTCACAGAAATCAATCACCTTCCTACCATTCTCATTTTCTTCCGACACCCCAGTGTCACCTGCTATACCATCCCTTTTTGGACACCTATATAACCATTTAGGCCACTTAATACAATCAATCTGAGAGTTGCAACTCCTTCTGGCCCAGAGATCTATTAAAGCAAGAATTCGGTTCCTAAGTTATGTCTAATATTCGCAAAATCATAGCAATCTATTAGGAGTTTTTTTTGTCGTTGTTTGTTTGGATGTTACATTTTTGACAGTGGTTGGAGGGAGCGTTATGAATTTTGAATTTGTATTCCTGAAGGCATTATGGTACCCAGAGAGGAGACGTGACAGCATTACTAGTGTTTGGCGCTTCAGAGTTTGTTCTGCACGTGATATTTCGGGTGGAGGTGTTGGAATCACGGTGTTATTTGGATGTGCAGAAATCGTTCTGTGAGTTATTTGGGTATGGATGTGTTTGATAATGGTGGTGTGTGGCGTTCGGGAGGGTAGTCCGTTGTATATGTTAGAGTAGTATAATGATGGTTTATTTTTTTTACTTCTGGGTACAGGTGGTTGTTGTAATGTTTGGTACTGGAGGTAGTCTATTGAGGGAGATTTACTGTAATATTAACAGCCTATTAAGTCAAGATGGGAGGATTTTTGTTTCAGTGTTGTAGGTGGTGGATTTGACTGGAGGGAAGACCTCTAGTTATTGTCCTAAGGGTTTTCTTCTGTACAGTTTCTAATTTCTGTATATTCGATTGAGGTGGCCCAGGCAAGTATACAGAGGTTAAAAAGGTACGAAGTAACTGTCTAAATACTATTGATTGAGTCTCCTTATGCTAGTCAAAACTTGTTCTTGTTAATGCTTTTAACGCTCTGTATATTTTGAATAGCCTTTCTCAGATGCTAATATTGTTGAGGTGTGCAGGGGTGTATGTCATATGTGTATCAGGAAGTCCAGACTTACGGATAGTGGTGTTTATTGAGTGGGAGTCTACTATTTGATAGAAGTACTGTTGGTTGAATGTTTGATTATCTTCTAACTGATGTGAGCAAAGGGATTTTAGTGTGATGCAGTCATTCTGTTTGTTGTCAGTCACTGTTCGAGTTGGCTTATATAGTGCTGAAGTTCTCTACATGCTGTATTTATAAAGGGTTTTGAGCAGTGATTGTCAGATCACCTGCATAGTTTTTAATTTTTATTGGACGGGGTATGGAGTTTGGTAGATCATACATAAAGAGGTTGAGGAATGTTACCGAAAAGATGACTTCCTGTCAGACTCCATTATATAGTTTATATGTACAAGAGGATTGGCGTCCCTGTATGGTTTTAACTGTTTAACTGGATAGGAAATTTGTTTTAAATTTTTTTTTATCTTTGATGGCCATAAATATATTCATTACTTTTTTATTAAAATGTGTCGGGGGAATGTGCCTAAAATTGTTAATGTCTATTGCTACTAGGAGGGTGCAAAAAGGGTGGAGTTTAATTAAAATCGCAGTAATTATGTTGTCGTTAAAATCTGTTTGGGAA
>JABUQX010048969.1:17500-25479 GCA_015478945.1 Trachelipus rathkii | reverse complement strand
TGGTACTTCGTTCAGTTTATCAGGTAGGTGTTTAACCGTTTTCCCGCATTTTATCGTGAAACGCACCGCGTTTTCTTGCGGCGTTATATCATGTAAGGGGGTGGTGAGCGCTGAAGCCGCTCCCCATTATGAGGTTTGATTGGTAATTTCTGGGGCATTGTGGTGAGGTGTGGTGGGGAATGTAGAGGTTTATTAGATTGTGTTTTTTTTTTGTTTTTTTGTTTTGTTTATCATCATTGTGAAGGACTGTGTTTTTGTGGCATTGTCGTTTAATGCAGCTGTAGTTTTTAAGGTGGTGTTTGTGTATGGTAGTGAGCTATGTACAAGGGTTAGTAGAGTGTTGTTTTGGGGGGGTTTGGGGGTGTGAGGATGGCATCATAGCCATAAAATTTTGGTTCTGGATATTTATTGGGTAGGTAGACTTCTTGTATCATGGTTATGTGGATGTTGTGTTGTTTTTGAAAGACTTCTATTTCTTTGGTTTTGTTGTGTAGTCCGTTTGTGTTGAATTGTAGTATGTTTATATTGTGGGTTTGTTTGTGTGATGAATGTGTTGAGGGGGTTGTTGTGGATGGATCACAGACTTATCAGATCCAATTACGTATCGAACTGGGTTGCGTGGTAAGATTGGAACAGTATTAGTGGGTCCATTGTTTGCATCTACTGCAGTTTATAGAGTTTCTCCTCACTATCTTGTTGCATATTGGATATTTGTAGATTCCAGTCTGAAATACTCTTATAACTTTTAATAAAGTAAGGCATGAGGACAAGACGCGAAAGTATGCTTCATGATGAGTAAGGAGAAATAAAGCTGTTGATGCGGTGGATATATATATAAATAAATATATATATATATATATATATATATATATATATATATATATATATATATATATATATATATATATATATATATATATATATATATATATATATATATATATATATAAACCTAACATTCTACACATTTTCCTAAACTTTCAATCCTTCTCCTTATTCAGTTAAACTCTTTCTATTGTCAATTGTTGGATACTTAATTTCTTATTATATATAAATATATAAAAATATGAATATACGGAGACCCTTGTGCGAGTATAAAAATAAATCCTTAGAGATAAAACAAAGCAGTTATAATATTATCGATAATTTGCAATGATAAGTTGCAACCTCAGCATATATATATATATATATATATATATATATATATATATATATATATATTTAGCTCAATATATATATATATATATATATATATATATATATATATATATATATATATATATATATATATATATATATATATATATATATATATATATATATATATATATATATATATATATACATGAAACGCTCCTAGCTCAGTGGTAGAGCACTCGCTTAGCAAACGAGGGGCCCAGGTTCGAGACTGGGTTGGAACGGAGAATGTAAGCTATTCTCTGCTTGGGCTTGGTCACTCAGACGTTAGTGAGTACATTTGTGGTGTGCTGTACAAATAGAATTAATCACGCGCATCCTCGATAGGCTTAGCCAGCCAGCAGATTTAGCCGTTAGAGGCCCATGTTTCCCAAGGACCTTTCTCGAAGGAGTCCCACTGACAGGACGAAAGTCCTTACTCATGAAAATGATTAATTTATTTAATTTAATATATATATTTATATATATATATATATATATATATATATATATATATATATATATATATATATATATATATATATATATATATATATATATATATATATATAAATATATATTGATAATTGGTTTAAAACTCCAACTCATATCTCAAAACTACAATAGATAACAGGGAAAAGGAATACATTGGTATTTGGAATCCTGGTAACATTTGGTGGAAAATGTAAAAAAAAAAAAAATTATATCTCAAAACTACAATAGCTACGGCGAAAAGGAATACATTTTGGAATCCTGGTAAAAAAAATTTTTTGAAAAGAGAAAATGTAAAAAAATAAAATAAAAAGTATTGTTAATAATTATGGTAATATGATTAGAGAGCCTATTTAGAGACCTTTTATTATTGGTTACTCGTTAAAATAAATAGACTTTCTATTAAATTTTGCTTTTTTTAACTAAAGAATACCCAAGGGTATACCGCACCGATGGCAGGAGTCGCGGTCTCTCGGCCTTCGGGGAACTACCGGGGTGGGACTAATTCCCCCCCCCCTCAGGAGGGTCTCCGTTCTTTTGGTGCATTTGGGTTGATGGGGGTTCCTCGCCTCCCCTACGAGTTGTGGAGCGATCCCCTGTGTTTCCCCGTCGGCTCGAGGCCCACTACGTGCCGTTTATTATATAAACAAATATTATATGTATATATATATATATATGTATATATGTATATGTATATGTATATATGTATATGTATGTATATATATATGTAATAATAATATATATTGATCTTCTTCCATTCCTTATAATTGAGGTGTCCATTCCTTCCTCCCCCTTCCGTAGCTCCCTATTTCTCCTCTCTCTCTCTATATATATATATATATATATATATATATATATATATATATATATATATATATATATATATATATATATATATATATATATATATATATAATATATATATATAGTCAAAATATATAATAGTCTCTCCACATATCTCTAAAACTACGATATGTACAAGAAAATCAATAATGTATTTGGAATCAGCGTATGAAAATTAGTATGGGAATGTTGAATAAAAAAAATAAAATAAAAATAAATTTAATAAATAAAAACAATACCTAGGAAATCACCTTACATTTGGCAACTTAATTTATACATGTTACCCATAAATATGTTTTCTTTATATCATTTCAAGACTTTAAGGTTAACTTTAAAAATCATGATTTTTGTTATTTTTGAATTTTCACCTAAAAAATACTGTTTTCATCTTTTCAAAAATTATTTCACCAGCACTCACGGGTCAGGGGGTACGGGGGCGGAGCCCTCCGTAGATTACCCTCGTGTGCCATGCATTTACGTTAATAAATTAAAAAAAATAATAATTTTTTCATTTCCTTAAATTTTGCATGCACATTTTAAATAAATTAATCTGTCTTCTGATTGGCTAGATTTTGTTGCCTCAGAAATAAAAATAAGCATGTCGTACACTTTCTTCAAATTTAGTATAATTTATATATATTTTTTAACTTTGAAATCATAAAAATAACGTTTTTCATTTTTGTTCAAGATTTAAATATATTGTTGTTTTTTCTATTATGTAATGATGTGACTTCCCCAAAAAAGTATCTGGCTTGAGTCTAATGTAAAGATTCATCATTATATATATATATATATATATATATATATATATATATATATATATATATATATATATATATATATATATATATATATATATATATATATATATATATATATATATATCCACGGGATCATGGAGCTCCATCTACCATGATAATGGGCTGGTTACCTTGTTGTGGTGCCGTGGCTTAATTCGACCGGACAGGTGCCTGGAGACTATGGAGAGAGCTCTGTAAACCCAATTGGGGCTATACATGTCCGGGAGGAGACTAAATACCAGTCTAGAAAAAGAAGCCGTGATAGGCCTAGCCAGCCGGCGGTGGATTGCTGTGGCTCAAGACGCTCTTGTGATGCCTCGGAACCAGGACGGATCTTTTCGTTTGTTGACAAGGCATGAAAATGGACTACGAATGTAAAATTTCACCATATATATATATATATATATATATATATATATATATGTATATGTATGTGTAAATATATATATATATATATATATATATATATATATATATATATATATATATATATATATATATATATATATATATATATATATATATATATATAACCACACGGCGATCATGGGCTCCATCTACCATGGAAATGGCTAGTTACCTTGTAGTGGTGCTGTGGCTTAATTCGACCGGACAGGTGCCTGGAGACTATGGAAGGCTCTGTACCCTATTGTGGGGCTATACATGTCCGGGAGGAGACTAAATACCAGTCTAGAAAAAGAAGCCGATAGGCCTAGCCAGCCAGCGGTGGATTGCTGTGGCTCAAGACCCGCTTGTGATGCCTCGAAACCAGGACGGATCTTTTCGGTTGTTGACAAGAGCATGAAAATGGACTACGAACTCGAGCTAAAAAAGGGATAAGTTCCGTATAGGAGCTATTAATGCTAGTACAATGGAGGGAAAGGAGGAGGAGGTTATGGGTAAAATGGAGGAGAGGACACTGGATGTGCTTGGTGCGTCTGCGAGATGAGGATGAAGGTGAGGGAGGAGGAGAATATGATGATTACCAGCTGATGTAAAGGGGAGAGAAGTACAGGGGCGGCATTGTTCCTGACCCAGTTTGAGTGAACAAGAGTGGAGGGACATCGTCTTTCAAAAAATAAAAGAATAATTACTCCACCAAGGACACACTTCCTCCGTCATGTTCTGAAGTACTGGGTCATGCCACACCAGGAGACCACAGAGGAAGAAAGAATATTTTTTTTATGAACACTTGCAAAATGTGTATGACGGAATGAATACGAAGTGAAAATTGTCATGGGGACTTGAATGCGCACATAGGAATGGAGACAATAGGTACCGAGATAGCAGTGGGGGCGTTTGGAATAAGAGAAAAAACGCGGAGGGGGAGAGGTTGTTGGATTTTGCGGTAAGCAATAGGTTGGTAGTGATGAATACATGCATAGGGACTTGCATAAATGGACCTGGTATAGGTGGAATAGTATTGTTACAGGATTACACGAGAAGAAGATAATTGTCCGACCTTATAGTAGTGGAACAGGAGGTGGTAAAAGTGAAAAGTATACCATCGAGTGTCACTGGATTCAGACTATCGTTTTAGTGGTAGGATATTAATCAAGCCTTACCAGCGAAGATGGTAACAAGAGAGCGGATAGCAGTGGATAAGTACCAATGGAAGAAGCAAAGGCTTTTGCAGAAAAAAATGGACAGTGTGATATTATACCAGAGGAAGAAGAAAATGTTGTAGATGTAGAAGGAGAATGGGGGTATTTTAAAGAAAAAATGATGACGTATATACGTCCTGTATGATTCCAGAAAGAAAAAGACTGCGCGTGGTGGACAGATGAAGTTGCGATACGGTAAAAAGAAAAATAAAGGATACAGAGCTTGGATGAAAGATCCCCTGGGGCTTGGAAGCGAAATATGTGAGTAAATAGAAATGGGAATGAGGGAACCATAAAAGAGCGATGGAACAAGCGTGGGAAGGATCGGTGAACAGCAGAACAGGATATAGGTAGAACAAGAATGTATAACATAATTAAAACTCCCCGGGGATATAGATCCGGCCTATTTTACTCAAAGTAAGGATAAGGAAGGTATGTGAAGTGAATAGTGAATCAATGTAGAGTGAGGGAAAAGTACTAAGTTATATAATAATCAGGAGGAAAGGAGAACAGGAACACAGGGAAAGGAACAGCCAGATAAAACAGGATGAGTGTGCGATAACAATGGAAGAGGTTAAAGATGTTGGCAATGGGGGAATATGAAATGAAGCCCAGGATGTGATGGACTGTCGGTGGAGATATTGCGATACGAGGGAGGTCATGCGATGGATGGTGAAAAATGTAGTTTCTGGAGGGGTGGAGAGGAGAGTACCTGCGGAGTGGGGCAGCGCGATGGTATGCCCGGTGTTCAAAGGGAGATAGGGGCGACTGTTCAAATTATAGGGGCATATGTTGCTGCCGCATGACATGAAGTTATATGAAAGGATATTGGAAAAAAGGCTCAGGACGGAGTCGAGGACAAGGTGAATGAAGTGCAGTATGGATTCAGGCCGGACGAGGTACCGCGGATCTGTTATCTGAAGATGATGATAGAAAAGAGCTGGGAGTGGGATAATAAAATGTATGTGGTTTTGTGGATTTAGAGGCGTTTGACGGGTGTACCTAGGATAAAGGCTGGGGATCTCTACTATCCAGATGGGAGCAGTTAGTGGAAATTGATAAGGGGGGGCTTTACACGTGAGGTGGGGTATTGCCGTGGGACAGCGTATGGGATAGTACAGTGGTTTGGAGTGAAGACAGATGTTAGGCAGGGAGGAGCGTTGTCACCGTTGTTGTTATTCTGTATATGGACAAGTGTATGCGAAAGATTGGGTAGGGGAGGAGGAGATTGTTGTAATGGCGTATGCGGACGATATTGCTCTGGTTGCAAGAGACAGGGAGACGTTACAGAGAGTACTGATCAGATGGGAGGGGGTGCTGCGACGGAGGGGATTGAGGATGAATATGAGAAAGACTGAAGTGATGAAGATAGCTAGGAAGGAGAGAACTTAAACATAGAGATCGGTGGGAAAGGATAAAAGATGCGAGGAACTTTAAGTATTTGGGAGTTACGGTAAACGGCAGTGGTGGAATGATGGAGGGTAAAATAGAGGAAAATAGTGAACTATTCTAGAGGAGTTAGTCAGTTATATCCCTGTGAAACAGACATGTGACGAGACAGATTAACGCTGATTTATACCGCGATTCTAAGACCAGTACTTTTGTTTGGGTCAGAGTCGTGGACACTACTAGAACAAGGAGTAAAATCGTGGCGGCGTAGATAGGGTGCTGAGGTTGATAGCAGGGTGACCAGAGGAGAGAAGGAATACCGAGAGATAAAGAGAGGTTGGGGTCGAGGCGGTGGAAGATCTGATCGAGAGACAACAGCTAAGGTGGTATGACCATGTTGGATGAGGAGAGATACCCGGCTATATTTTATGCATGGCAGCTTGCAGGTGGTCGGCAGGACGACAAGGAAAGGTGAAGGTTGAGTGGCGGCGGAGGGTGACAAAAGAGGGTTGGACGCTGGATCAGGTGGTGGAACATCGACTGTACGAAGAGAGGGTCCTGTGGAAACATTACAAATAACAGGGAATGACCCACACACAGAGCACTTAATTGAAAAAATGAAATATATATATATATATATATATATATATATATATATATATATATATATATATATATATATATATATATATATATATATATATTCTTTCTTTATATATATATATATATATATATATATATACTATATATATATATATATATATATATATATATATATAATATAGTTTATAGTTTCAAATTGCTTCTATAAAGATGAGTAAAAGATCATGATTGTGTGTAACAGCAACCGTTTGCATGTTATGATCATGAGATTCCGTCCGATGAGGTATGAATGAATTCACAGCTTGAACATCGGACACAGAGTTCAGTTGCATCTTTTCCTCATAAGTGGTGGGTGTCTCCATTTTGTGTCTAAATGGTAAATTCTAATGCCATTCAAGTGAGTTTTTTTTAGTTTAGTGATTTTTTTATAATATAAAAGAAAATATTCAAAGTGAGTGTGTAAGTGATGTTTGCAGAAACCTAAATTACAGCAATAAATATCAAAATCTGTAATTAAAAAAAAAAAAAAAAAAAAAAAAAAAAAAAGGCACATTTTTCAAATGAGCAATAAATGAACCACAAATTCGAAACTATTGAACTAGGACCAAGCAATCAAAATCTGATATTTTCGAAGTAAACAGAAGCTTTGATGTTGAAAATGCAAAACATGAAGTTAATGATCAATGTCTTAATATCGATAGAAACATTCGTTAAAACTAAAATATTTTGATACGGATATATAGGCATTTTTCAAGGACCTTTAACAACAGATTCAGGGAAACGTATTTTAGCGTCTTAACCATGTGAGTCATGTCCTAACCCAAAAAATTCAAGAAGTATATGTTTTAGCTCTGATTATTATCATAACTGGACAAGAAGTTAAGAAATTTGGTTACGCTATTCGTCAACATTAGATAGCGTTTATTGAGAGCCATGTTGATTTTTTGTGAAACTCTCGAAGATGTAACCTGGCGCAATGAAAGTGTAGTTGATTGGCAAGTCCTGAGTAAGAAAATTAAAACCCACGAAACTGAGAGCGTCCATCTTTAAGCTTGTATCACATATGCTACTT
>JABUQX010048969.1:0-10000 GCA_015478945.1 Trachelipus rathkii | reverse complement strand
ACAGCTTTGGTGGTCTCCCATTCACCGTAAGGAGTATCTAGGGGTGTTCTATTAGTGTTCTATGAGATTAGATGAGTGCCAGGTGAGTGGCAGGTGAGTGCCAAGTGAGTGCCAATGAGTGGCCAATGAGTGCAAATGAGTGCAAGTGAGTGCCAATGATTGCCAAGTGAGTGCCACATAGTGCCAAGTGAGTTCCACATAGTGCCAACTGAGTGCCACTTTTTTCAAGCCTTTTCTAGCCTCCCCTGAGCCTAGAATAGCCCTAATATGGGTATCTACCCCTAGGTTATAAGGTATGAGGAATCGATTGGTGTATATTACAAGTTGCTAGAAATGCTTCCTACTATGAGTAGATTTTTATAACACTTATTAAGCATGACATAAGTATATATCTAAAGAGCTACACATTTGAACAGGGCCCGCAAACGTTTCAGAGTCCGTCGCAAGTCAGCCCCTCCGCGAAACCGCCGCGAGTGCGCCCGCAGCGAAATACTTCCCGCCCGCCCTGTGCCCGCAGCCGCAATATTTCCGCTAAACCGCCGCCCCGTGCGCCCGCACGGCGCAAATTCCCGCGTAACACGCTGCGCGCGTGCGTCGCAGACGCAATTATTACCGCGCGAACGAAAATATGATATCAATGTAAACTATTCAAAGAATTTCTTTTCAAATATACTATGAGTCATTCATTTTTTACTACAATTGTACGAAATTTTATTAAAAACATATACTTTACATACTTAAAGCAGTAAATCAGTTAAATCAATAAGAGGTTTTATTACCTAACACCTAGGGGATTAGATATGCTTTTGTTTTACTGCTTTCTGCTTAACTCTCGCTTTACTGCTTTAACTCATGTTTTACTGCTTTAACTCATGTTTTACTGCTTTAACTCACATGTTTTACTGCTTTAACTCATATATTTATAACAATTAACCTTAAAGCAGTAATCAGTAAATCAATATAGAGGTGTTACCTAAGGGATTAGTTTGCTTTTTTAACTACCTGCTTTACTGCTTTAACTTTCTTCTTTACTGCTTTAACCTTTACTGCTTTATTGCTTTAACTTTCTGCTTTACTACTTTAACTTTCTGCTTACTGCTTTAACTTTCTGCTTTACTGCTTTAATTATTTATTATTAACATTATGTTTTCTTTTATATTTTTTATTTTTGTTTATTACAAATTTATTTTTATTTCTATTTTGTTTTTGTTGTAATAACTTTTTTATTTTTAAATTTGTAAATGTAAGAATAAAAACACAGCAGAGTTTCTGTTATATAAACATTTTATTTTAATAAAGTTGTACGAAATTTTATTAAAAACCTTTTTATATATACGAGTTTTAGGGGTAGTAAAATCGCGTTTTTCATTTTAAAGCATTTATTACATAACTAGAAACTATAAAATCATTGACATACAAATTTTTAGCATCAAATATATTTACAAGTATATTAAAACATACATTATTTAAAAAACATATAATGAAATAAATTCAATAGACTCCACATAAATTGGAATATAAGGGTTGAAAAGGTAAGACATAGTTTTTACACAGCTTACATTATTATATTTTAAAAAAGGTAATATAATGATTATTCAATATAAATTTTAAGTTCAAAGAATCATTATTTGTGAACAGTATACGTTATTTGCTCTATAACGGAAATCAATGTCCTGTTGAGGTGACTGTGACAGGCAGTGTATTGAACATTGAAGCAGTATCCTTCTCCAACTTTACAGAAGTTTATTTCGTAATAGGCAAACCACTCCTAAAAAGCGAGGTTCATTTTTAAACACCATTTTTATTTCCTCTTCATTCATCTTTAATAATTCAAAAGTACGTTGCGTACTCGGTCAATTTCATGAGTTGAGGATGCTCAAGATAGACCACTACAGTGATGGGTGATTGTAGACTCGACCCAAAAGAGAGACTTAGTCCTAGGGTGCCCTTTCTCAAAATGTTTAATGATTGGCGTTACAAGCTGAAAGGTGCGCAGTAAGATATGAGGGTATAAATTACTATCTTTGCGTATTTTCAAGATTTAACCTGTCCGCTATCATTAACATGATACAATATTGGCTATTAAGTCGTAAAAAGGTCGAGTACAGAGAGATAGGCCCGTTGTATTAACATTTCATAATCACGTCCGTGAGCAGTCCATTCACATGTAAACTGATACCCTAAGTCCGAAAGGTGTGAATTTATAAGGTGACTTTTTATAATTCCCGGAGTAGGCTTCATGTTCCACAATCCCTATTATTACTTTCTGTGGTAAATTTCCGTTCACAATATTAGGGATATTGATACTCGATAATCCTTGAGTGAAATTAAATATCTTGGTTTCAACTCTCTTAATAGAGTATTTAGCTGTAGTATTCAAAAGCGAATTTTCAATTTTCAAAATGACGCTGTGGCGATAATTTCACTTTTCTTGACATAGAGATAAGCCTCCAACAGTTTGAAAACAGGTTCTGGGACATACAGCTGTAGCAGTAGGCTTACTTTTTATTTTAAGAGCAAATATAGGATTTACCGT
This sequence comes from Trachelipus rathkii, assembly GCA_015478945.1. Lineage (NCBI taxonomy): Eukaryota > Metazoa > Arthropoda > Malacostraca > Isopoda > Trachelipodidae > Trachelipus > Trachelipus rathkii. Next base: position 7,464 of record JABUQX010048969.1, on the reverse strand, counting down.
ATAAAAATGATTCTAGTATCTACAGAGGCATTTAGAATGAAGTCTTTCTTGAGAGAGACTATCGCCATTTAATCAGACCGTAAAAATTCATAAGTATGTATTTATGACTAGCTGCTTCTATTCATATGTGCAGCTTCATCTTTGAAACTGTAAAAACCACATGACAATGAGATTGTTTAGCATCGTCTGAATAATTTAACAAATGTTCTATATAGCTTCTATAAGGATAATTAGCCGCTGACGCCCCTAGTGAAGTTCCGTTAAGATAGACTTCAACCTGAGTGAAACATGTATACAGGAAATTTGATTCTGTATATATTATATGGTCATCACCCGTAGGAAGATCTGTACCATCAGGTTTTTTCAATTTCGTTTTTACATATAAAAACACATTAGAGGGATCTAAGTACTGATCAGAAGTGCCTGGAATATTGAACTCAACATCTGTATTGGTAATTAAATGCAGAGGATTAATACTGATAAAGTTGGACTCGCTAACGCTAATCTGTGTGTAGGTTCATGGAGAAGAGATCCAATTCACTCTTACAACAATCAGGACTAGAAGGATGAAGGAAATGCATCTTGTATGTGCGAGCTCTGGCCGTATAATGAACATTTTCATGAAAAACCTTACTTATATACACACATCGTATAAAAGTTATCAGTTAGTAATTAAAAAGCAAATACATAAATACATTTTTTCTTTAGAGATTTTTCGCTTAGTCTTTTTCTTTATGACAATTTTCTTGATCCCTCGACCTTGTCCTGACATTTTACGTCTTATTTTACGCTTAACATCATCCAACATCTCATCTGAAACATCGGCTATACGTCTTTTTAATGCTGTACGAAGATTATTTCCTGCAGCAATATCTTGAATAGTATGCAAACCTGTTCTTATAGCTTTTTTACCTATATATTCCCCGCCTTTCCTGAGTAGAGGCCTTGCACTTCTCCATAGCTTGGCAAAAAATCCACCAAGGCCATACCCCCTCTGCATTTTTTATCCTCTGAATACCCTTTCTTCGTCCATTATTACAGGAGTGTCTTTCTTATACTATCTTTACACTGTGAGAGGTATGTAAGGAATGAAAAGAATATATCTGACACACCTCTTATATATATTCCATTATCCTGTAATTACTGCATCTGCTTCTTTCTAATATGAACTTTGCATAACAATGCGCCGTATGGAAAAGGATTTCCTTCTACATCTTTTATATGCAAGCGTACAGAGTCAAAATTTGATCTATTCAGAGGTAGAAATGAACATTAGGGAATGTTATAACTTTAATCTCTTTGGGAATATACTACTCTTAATAAAGGAGCTTTCAGTATTACCTACAGATTGATGATTCAATTATATTTGTACTTATACATAAGCCATACCCTGGGTGGTTGGAGTATCTGCGGATGAGGTAATGGGTATAATGCAGTACTCGGTCTGCGTCGTCTTTTTGTTATGCCAAGTCAAGGGTTTATTCTCCACAGATAGTAAACTCTCTTCAACATAGTAGGATATCATGAAGTTATATCCAGCTCATGCATCACGTTTACGAATATGTTTACGTTGCCATGGTGAACGTCTGAGAAAAACATATCACGGTCTCGCAGGTTTACACTTACTTTTGATCTTAAAGATATTATTACTTTATCTTCATAGGTACGCATTTCAGTTTTGTATACCAGATCCTTACACATAATACTCATATCAAAGAGATCGTTTAAATGACTGAAAATGGCAGGCACCGAGTTAAAATATGACCTTCGCAAAGTAAATTCTTCAAAGAAGTATTCTTTTGTGCCAATCCTGGACCTAGGTAGATCACGAGTATCTTTCACTTGTAATATAGTTTCAACACATTCTACACTTCTGTACACCAACATCCAGAATAGATTGTGAGGTAAATTTTCTATGTCCGTATTTAATATCATTTCACATAATCCAACTTCGTATGCCTCTCTTTCAAGTTGTATAGGATTCATTAACACAGTTGTAAAATCAGCGAGTTTATTATCAGGATGTAAATCCAAGGATGCTGAAGACGGGAGAGTTAAATAAAAGTGATCTACACTCTCCATGATTGTAATGACAACTGATTAATAATTCTTAACTTCACTTGCTTTTATATAAGTATTAAACTTAGCAGGGTACCCACCCATTTCACCAGATACTGTTTATTTTCCCTTCCTCTTCGTAGCTAATATTTTTCAATTTTTTATATTCATGAGTTACAGGATTGAACCTTACTTTTTGTATTTCCGTTTTATTAAAATTCCGCCTTATCTTTTTCACCATTTAAATCTTTCAGATAATAACTTTAAACTATCACGACTGAATGGTCAGATATTGTGCACTTTAAAAACTTCAGTGGTCCAACCGGATTCATATCCTTTTCTAAACCTTTCTTCTGTTCGAGATACTCTTACATATTCGTTTACCTTTATTCCCGAATTATCTTTTATTTGTTTTCTTTTTCATACAGATGTGTTCTACGGCCTCTAGTTTTTGACATTTCTAAAGGCGTTGACTTTATAGTTCTATGGTAAGACCTTTTATAAGAATCCAGATCGTTCAGTATATCAATATATTTAAAGTATTCATTTTAGTAAATACCTATGCATGCGCTCTTTAATAGTACGCTGTACTCTTTCAAAACTTATAGCCGCTTTGTTTTACGGAAAAATGTATTAGTAATAGCTATATTACCATACTCCCAGAGCGCTCCTGAAACTCTCTCCCTTGATTCCAATTCCTGGAATCTGTCCAAAATGATTTTGGTGTTCGCCGCTCGTCCTCTATAATTTCAAGTACCGCAATCGGCTACTGTACCTGATGCTTTTATCTTTAGTGGCTTCAACCACAAGTATCTAGAGATATACGTCAATTGTAAAAAAGTATAATGAAAAGCCTTCATTATAAGAGCCTGTATTTAATCATTCCGATAAATCCTAACTGCCATATGCCTATCGAGCTGCGGAGATCATGGTTTTGTCCGTGTAGAAATTTTGTTCTTTACAGGTATGATAGTAGAGTAAAATGCCTCTTCACCCTCTAAATATGCTTTTAACTCTTTTTCTCGAATATTAGGATACCTTATTAAAGCAAACCTAGTGGAAACCCAAAACATTTGCGCTCCCTCAGATTGAAGTTAAATACTTATCAAACTACCTCCTTCGCCTCCATGTTGTCTACTGACACACGTGTAAGCGTTATTATATAATTATATATTATATATATAATATATATATATATCGATCATATATATATAATATATATATATAGAGGTATATAATATAATATATATAATATATATAGGTATATTTGACCAAAAAATTGACTATTAGTCCCAAAGGCATAAGAAAGAGAAAAAAGATTTAAAATAAATTTATTTATAACAAACTACAACTAAATATATACTATTATATATCTATATATATATATATATATAATATATATATATATATATATATATATATATATATATATATATATATATAAATATAATATATATTATTTACTAAATATATATGATTAATGCATAATTACCGATTTAATTCCAACATATGCCATTTATAGGTGCTTTTTTTATGCGACTCTGTAAACACGTTTAAAGTTTATCTGAAGCGTAAGAAGGCCTGATGGCTTGAATCAGTCTTTGGCGTACAGGGATATTATCACAGTCTGCTAATCGCGTTGTATTTAAGATTAAACTTCTGGAAATTAATAGTCTGAAGTTCTTTTGTTTGATATCATTCCATCCTTTTACAGGGCCCTTCTTCCAGTTACGTGAGAGATCAGCTATCAAATCCACAATATTTGATCCTTTAACTATTTCATCATCAATTACGATCTGCCCTGCTTCATTCAAAGTTAATTGGTCTTTTAAAATATTATATAAAGCTATTCCTGATTTAAGCACTCTAATAGGTAAGCTCTCCTCTAAGATATTTTTAAATTTATCTTCATTTTCACTTCAAGTTTTACTTCATTAGGAATATCTACATATCGGTTAGCGGGATACGTAGGGATGGATGTAGGTGCAAGTAAGTCTTTAAGATCTATCAATTTTTTTATGGCATCTTTGGTATAAGATGCGTTTCTCATGGATGTTAATGGCTGAATTTAATATCCTATACACTTCCTTCTCGTAATTGGTTATCTGTTCAACTTTAGGATCATATAAGCTATAAGGTAGAGGTTGCTGAAAAGATAATGATCCGTTCACAATATAAGATATCTGTGGTGCACTGTTGTCGTTGAAGTGAAAAGAAGTTGATAATGTCAAGCATGTGGGCTGTAATATCTGGTTATATTGAGGTTGTTGAATGATGAAACTGTGACTGTGGATTTTGCGGCAAGGTGCGGCAATAACGGCCATATTGAGGCTGTTGAATGCTGAATCTGAGAACGAATTCAGTACATGCTGTATTATTATACTTCATTTCTCATACTCATTATATGAAACAGCAACCTTCTTCATTATGGGGACAACCACTTAGTTATCAGTGGAGCAATAACGGAGAAGAGTAATGGTAGGAATACCCCTCCTCCTCGCTGTAGTAACTTCTTTTTTACTTTTCAGATTTTTTATGTTATGAGAGAGTTTTTTAATGATGTTTCTTTAACGACGTAGCTTTACCTTCTGAGGCCTATTTAAAGGAACATTTCCTTTTATAAGATTTAAACAGACTTCACATACACACTGGATGAATTTCTCATCCTCACTAATTAGTTTACGTTTTTCAGAGGGTTTCAGCTTTTTAAATTTTTTTATAAGAGGTAAATACTTTGCAACTAGAGCACTCATTATTCAGTTATGTATACAGTTTCTTCTCATAGGGAAGAATGTTGGTACGGAGCAATACTCTGTGCGTGTGTTTGGGGTGAAGTGGCAACAATTCAAATAACCGTGCAGGATCGAAGTAACCTCTTATAATACTTTTTAAAGAACTCTTGTCCTTATGAAGGGGAAACATTTGAGTTGCCAATACATTAAATTTGACTCATGTCTCTTCTCTGGACCAAACAACACAGCAATACTGTCGTGTTTAAAAGAAACACTTCGCTAATGGCTTGCTTTGATTGAAAAATATTCTAGCGTTATGAAAAACCACGAGAATATTAGATTGGTGGAAAACTGTGAACCGCTTCTTGCTATTTCCAATTCAATTTGCTGCATTAAATCATCATGAATACAATAATTTTGTGACATAGTATATTGTCAACGATCTAAGTATCGTATGCAGCCTATCATGAGATTGAATAATCTTAATATTCTTTAAATTATTTCCTGATAAAACATAATATACAACCATATTATTTTTACAGGGGTTTGTTCAAAAATTCTCCAATTCCTTTAAAATATTTAATAATAGAAAGGTTTTACCACATCCTGTAGGTCCAGCTACAAGACATTTAGCCGGACTTCGAACGTAAATTTCTCCACATCCATACTCGTTAAGTGAATAATGAATAATAAGATTAATTAAAGCTGTAAAGCAGTAAAAAGTACAGTGTTTAATAAATATTTCGTACAATTTTATTAAAATAAAAATGTTTATACTAACAGAAAACTCTGTGTTTTGTATTCTCATACAAATTAAAAAAAAAAAGTATTAAAACCAAAAAATAAAAATAGAAATAATAAATAAAAAGTAATAAAAACAAAAATAAAAAAATTAAAAAGAAAACATAATGTTAATAAATATATGAGTTAAGCAGCTAAAGCAGAAAGATTAAAGCAGTAAAGCAGAAGTTAAAGCAGTAAAGCAGAAAGTTAAAGCAGTAAAGCAGAAAGTCTAAAGCCAGTAAAAGCAGAAAGTACAGCAGTAAAGCAGTTAAAAACAAGCAATACTAATCCCTTACGGTACCACCTCTCAATTGATTTACTGGATTTACTGCTTTAAGGTAATTAAATATTAATAAATATATGAGTTAAAGCAGTAAAAACATGTTGAGTTAAAGGCAGTTAAACATGCAGTTAAAGCAGTTAAAACATGAGTTAAAGGCAGTAAAGCAGAGATTAAAGCAGTAAAGCAGATAAAACAAAAGCATACTAATCCCTAGGTTTAGGTAAATAACACCTGCTATTGCATTTACTATTTTACTTGCTTTTACAGGTATGTAAAGTATATGTTTTTAATAAAATTTCGTACAATTGTAGTAAAAAATGAATGACTCATAGTATATTTTTGAAAAGAAGATTTATGAATAGTTTACATGAGTATCATATTTATCGTTACGCGCAAGGTAATATGCGTCTGCGACGCACGCGGCGCGGTTAGCGGAATTATTGCGCCTGACGGCGCCAGCGCGGCGGCAGGTTACGCGAGAAATACTTCGCCTAGGCACACGCGGGGGCGGGAATATTACGACGGCGGGCGGCACTCGGATCGGCGGTTTTCGCGAAGGGACTGACCTGCGGACGCGGACTCTGAAACGTTTGCGGGCCCTGTCTCAAATGTGTAGCTCTTTAGATATATATATATTCTGTCATGCTATAAGTGTTTAAAAAATACTAAACTCATAGTAGGAAGCATATCTGAAGCAACTTGGAATAATCCACCAATCGATTCCTCAGACCTTATAACCTAGGGGTAGACACCCATATTAGGGGCTATTCTAGGCTCAGGGAGGCTAGAAAGGCTTGAAAAAAAAGTGGCACTTCCCAGTTGGACACTATTGTTGGTACTCACTTGGCACTATGGGAGCACTCACTTGGCACTCGATGGCACCACTTGGCAAACTCAATTGGCACTCATTGGCACTCACCTTGCACTCACCTGGCACTCACCTGGCACTCATCTAATACTCATAGAACACTAATAGAACAGCCCTAGATACTCCTTACGGTGATTGGAGACCACCAAAGCTGTACCATCAATATAGGCACCATCAAAGAGATGAACGCTAATGAGTGACGTCATCAAAGATGAGTATCAATAATGCTGAGTCATAAAAATTGAGCCATGGAAACCAAAGGTTGGTAGGTGTTTGTTTAATACGTGTGTGTATAGTGTAAATGTAAGTGTCCTATGTGTAAATGTAAGTGTCATAGGTGAAGGGGATGTATAAGTTCATAGTGAATGTGGGGTATAATGTAAGTTAAAATCTGTGTGTGGTGTAAGTAATCAGTGATGTGTAAGTTAAATCTGTAGTGTGTGTGTGTGTGTTGGATGTCTGATGTGTGTGTGTGTGCTGTGTGTGTGTGTGTGTGTGTAGGTGTTCAAGTTAGGAAAGATCCAATAACATACGTCAAGTTAGGAACGAAATATTTGCGGGTGGGCCACGAGTGGGTAAAAACAATTAATCGTGCGTGAGGCCAAAAAGACACATGGTATATGGCAAGGTCAAGACCTAAATATCATGGTCAAAACAAGGTTAAGACATCAAAAAGGGTAAAGCCCCTAAAGGAAAGGGACAATAATTACCGTGGTCAAGAATTGACCCAATGAAGGACA
>JABUQX010048968.1:25000-36994 GCA_015478945.1 Trachelipus rathkii | reverse complement strand
TGTCCTTCATGGTCATTATGACCCACAAGGGAGTAAATTTATTGTCCTTCCATTTAGGGGCCTTAGCCCTTTTTTTGATGTCTTAACCTTGATATTGCCATGATAATTTAGGCCTTGCCTTGCCATATACACTGTGTCATTATTTGCGCCAACGCTAATTTATTTTACCCAACTCGTGGACCCACCCGTCACATATTTTCGTTCTAACATTGAACCGTATGTAGGTCTTCCTAACTTGAACACCTACACACACACACACCACACACACACACACACCACACACACCACACACACAACACACACACACACAGATTTACTTACCCACACACAGAATTTACTTACACTCACACACAGATTACTTTACACTTATCCACACATTCACTATGACACTATATTTACACCATTCACTATAGACACCTTACCATTTACACATAGACAACTTACATTTACACTTACTACACACAGGTACAAACACACTACCAACCCTTGGGTCTTCCATGGGTAATTCTTATGACTTCGACATTATTGATGACTCATCTTTGATGACGTCATCTTTAGCCTTTCATCTTTGATGGTCCTATATTGATGGTAACAGCTTTGGTGGTCTCCATTCACCTAAAGGAGTATCTAGGCTGTTCTATTTAGGTGTTCTAATGAGTATTAGATGAAGTGCCAGGTGAGTGCCAGGTGAGTGCAAGTGAGTGGCACAAATGAGTGCAATGGTGCCCAAGTGAGCTGCCAATGAGTTGCCAAGTGAATGCCCACATAGATGCCAAGTGAGTACCACATTAGTGCCAACTGGGAGTGCACTTTTTTCCAAGCCTTTCTAGCCTCCCCTGAGACTAGAATAGCCTAATATGGGTGTCTACCCCTAAGTTATAAGGTAATGAGAACGATTGGTGTATAATTACAATGGCTAGAGATGCTTCCATACTATGCAGTTAAGATTTTTTATAAACAACTTAATAGCATGACAGAATATATATCTAAGGAGTTACACAGTTGAGACAGGGCCCGCAAATCAGAGTTCCGCGTTCCGCAGTCAGCCCCCCGCGAAACCGCCGCCGAGTGCGCCCGCAGGCGCAATTTCGCCCGCCGCGCGTGCCCGCAGGCGCAATATTTCCGCGTACCGCCGCCGCGTGTTAATTACCCCCATCGCTAGATAGACAAAGCTACGAGTGCGCACCGCAGGCGCAATATTCCGCGTAACCGCCGCCGCGGGCGTCCGCAGACGCAATATTACCGCGCGAACGAAAAATATGATATCAATGTAAACTATTCAAAAAAAATTTCTTTCAAATATACGATGAGTCATTCATTTTTTTACTACAATTGTACGAAATTTTATTAAAAACATATAACCTTTCCATACATATGAGTTAAATCAGTAAATCAATAAGACATGCCCCTACCTAGCAACAATAGGATTAGTATGCTTTTGTTTTACTGCTACTGCTTTAACTCTCTGCTTTACTGCTTTAACTCATGTTTTACTGCTTTAACTCATGTTTTACTGCTTTAAATCATATGTTTTACTGCTTTAACTCATATATTTATTAACATTACATACCTTAAAGCAGTAAATCATTAAATCAAATCATAGAGGTGTTACCTAGGGATTAGTATGCTTTTGTTTTACTGCGCTTTACTGCTTTAACTTCTGCTTTACTGCTTTAACTTATGCTTACTGCTTTAACTTTCTGCTTACTGCTTTAACTTCTGCTTTTACTGCTTTAACTTCATGCTTTACTCTTTAAAACTCATATATTTATTACATTATGTTTTCTTTTATATTTTTTATTTTTGTTATTACTTTTTATTTATTATTTCTATTTTTATTTATTGTTTTAATACTTTTTATTTTAATATTTAATGTAAGATAAAAACACAGAAGTTTCTGTTATATTAAACATTTATATTTTAATAAATTGTAACGAGAATTTAATTAAAACATGGTACTTTACGTGCTTTAAGCTGATAATGAATCTCATTAATTCATTATTCACTCTAAACGAGTATGGAGGGAGAAATATTACATCCGAAGTCCGGCTAAAGCTTGATAAGCTGACCTACAGATGTGGTAAAAACCTTTCTATATTAAATTATTTTAAAGAAATTGAATTTTTGAACAAAACCCCTGTTAAAAATAATATGGTGTTATAATGTTTATCAGAAAAAATTTAAAGAATATAAAGATGTGATTCAATTTCATGAAGGCGTATACGATATTAGGTCGTTGGATAATATACATGACCATAAAATTATTGTATTAGATGATTTAATGCACAAGTTGAATTTGGAAATAGGAGAAGCGTTCACAGTTTATTCTCACCATCTAAATATCTCGGTTTTTTTCATAAACGCAGAAATATTTCATCAAAGCAAGATAATGCAAGTGTTTCTTTAAACAACAGTATTTGCTGTTGTCTTTGGTCAGAGAAGACATGAGTCAAAATTAATGTACTTGGCAACTCAAATGTTTCCCCTTCAGAAGGAAAGAAGTTCTTAAAAGTAAATAAAGAGGTTACTTCGATCCCTCACGGTTATTTGATGTGTGAACTTCCCCCCAAAAACACGCACAGAGTATTGCTCCGTACCAACATTCTTCCCTATGAGATAAAAACTGTATACATACCTGAAAAAATGAGTGCTCTAATTGCAAAGTATTTAACTCTTATAAAAAATTTAAAAAGACTGAAACCTTCTGAAAACGTAAACTAAATAGTGAGGATGAGAAATTCAATTGCAGTGTGTATGTGAAGTCTGTTAAAATCTTATAAAAGGAAACGGTTCCTTTAAAACAGGCCTCAGAAGTAAAGCTTACGGCCGTTATAGAAACATCATTTAAAAACTCTCCCTTCAACATAAAGAAATCTGAAAAATAAAAAGATGTTACTACAGAGAGGAGGAGGGTATTCTACCAGTACTCTTCTCCGTTATAGCTCCACTATAACTAAGTGGTTGTCCCCATAATGAAAAAGGTTGCAGTACTTCCATATAATGAGTAAGAGAAAATGAAGTATAATAATACAGCATCGGTACTGAATTCAGTTCCTCAGATTCAACATTCACAACCTCATATGGCCAGTTATTGCCGCACCTTGCGCAAAATCCACAGTCACAGTTTCATCATTTCACAACCTCCAAGTACGCAGATATTACAGACCCAATGCATTGACATTAACAACTTCTTTCACCTTCAAAAACAAACAGTTGCACCAACAGAAATCTATCATATTAGTGAACGGATCTCACTTTTCAGCGAGCCTCTACCATTATAGACTTAGTTATGATCCTTAAAGATGAACAGATAACCAATACGGAAAAGGTACAGAATATCATAAATTCAGCATTAACATCCAATTGAAGAAAGCACTTCTGATACCAAGATGCCAATAAAAAAAATTGAATAGATCATTTAAAGACTTGCACCTACATCCATCCCTACGCATCCCGCTAACCGATAATGTAGATATTCCAAATGAAGTAAAACTTGAAGTGAAAAATGAAGATAAATTTAAAAATATCTTAGAGGAGAGCTTACCTATTAGAGTGCGTAAATCAGGAATAGCTTATATAATATTTTAAAAGACCAATTAACTTTGAATGAAGCAGGGAAGATCGTAATTGATGATGAAATAGTTAAAGGATCAAATATTGTGGATTTGATAGCTGATCTCTCACGTAACTGGAAGAAAGGCCCTGTAAAAGGATGGAATGAGATCAAAAAAGAACTTCAGACTATTAATTTTCCCAGAAGTTTAATCTTAAATACAAAACGATTAGCAGACTTAGATAATATCCCCGTTACGCCAAGACCTGATTCAAGTCCATCCAGGCACTTCTTACGCTTCAGATAAATTTAAACGTGTTACCAGAGGTCGAATAAGAAAAACACCTTATAATAGGCATAGTTGCGATTAAATCTAATTATGCATTATTATTATATTATAGTATATATAATATTTATTATAATTATATAATATATATATTAATATATATATATTATAATATTATATATAATATATATATATATATATATATAGTATATATTATATTTAGTCTGTAAGTTTGTGTATAAAATAAACTGTTATTTAATCTTCTTCTCTTTCAATTCATCCCTTGGGACCTAATATCACATTTTTGTATAAATATATTTATAATTATATATATATATATATATAATATATAATATATATATATATATATACTATAAGTATATATATATATATATATATATATATATATATATAACGCTTTACAGTGGTGTCAGTAGACAACATGGAGGCGAAGGAGGTAGTTGCATAGTATTACTTCAATCTGAGCGAGCCAAAATAGTTTTGGTTTTCACTAGTTTGCGTTAAGTATCCTTAATACTTGAAGGAAAAAAGAGTTAAAGCATATTTAGAGGGTGAAGAAGCATTTACTCTACATAAAACCTGTAAGAAAAAAATTTCCTACACGAAAAACCATATCTCCGCAGCTCGATAGCATATGGCAGTTAGAATTTAATCGGAATGGATTAAATACAGCTCTTATAATGATGAAGGCTTTCAATATATACTTTACATTTGACGTATACTCGTAGATCTTTGGTTGAACCAATAAAAGATTAAAAAGATCAGTACAGTAGCCCGATGCGGTACTTGAAGAATTATAGAGCACGAACGGAGAGACACCTAAATCATTTTTGGACAGATTCGAAGGAATGGAACAAGGGGCGAGAGTTTCAGGAGGCTGCTCTGGGAGTATGGTATAAGCATTACAATACATTTTCCGTAAACCAAAGCGGCTAAGTTGAAAGAGTTACAAAGTCGTACTAGTGAAGAGCGCATGCCATAGGTATTACTAAAATGAATCTTTTAAATATATTGATATCACTGGACGATCTGGCTCTTTTCTTATAACAGGTCATTTACCACTAGAACTATAAAGGCAACGCCTTTAGAAATGTCAAAAATAGAGGCCGTAGAACCCATCTACATGAAAAAGAAAAACAAAATAAAAGATAACTCAGGAATAAAGGTGGACGATTATGTAAGAGTATCTCGAACAGGTGAGAAAGTTTAGAAGCGAATATGAATCCGTTGGACTACTGAGTTTTTAAAGTGCACAATATCTGACCAGTCAGTCGTGATAGTTTAAACTTAGATTATCTGAAAAGATTTAAATGGTGAAAAAATAAAAGGCGAATTTTATAAACAGGAAATACAAAAAGTAAGTTTAATCCTGCTAACTCATGAATATAAATGAAAAAATATTAGCTACGAAGGAAAAGGTGAAAAAATAAACAGTATCTGAGTGAAATGCGAGGGATACCCTGCTAGTTAACTACTTAATAAAAGCAAGGAACGTTAAGATTATTAATCAGTTGTCGAATTACAATTCAGGGAGAGTTGTAGATCACCTTTATATAACTCTCCCGTCTTCAGCATCCTTGGATTTACACCTATAATAAACTCTCGATTTTACAACTGTGTTTAATGATCCTATACAACTGAAAGAGAGGCATACGTAGTTAGGATTAGTGAAATGATATTAAATACGGACATAAAAAATTTACCTCACAATCTATTCTGGATGTTGGTTTGTACAAAGCTGAGAATGTGTTGGAAAACATATACAAGTGAAAGATACTCGTAATCTGAAAAGGTCCACAATTGGTACAAAAGAATACTTCTTTGAAGAATTTACTTTGCGGAGGTCATATTTTAAATCGGTGCCTGCGATTTTCAGTCATTTAAACGTTCTCTTTGATATGAGTATTATGTGCAAGGATCTGTCATACAAAACTGAAATGCGTACCTATGAAGATAAAGTAATAATATCTTTAAGCTCAAAAGTAAGTAAGTGTAAACCTACGAGACCGTGACATGTTTTTTCTGAGACGTTCACCATGGCAACGTAAACATATTCGTAAACGGGATGCTGAGCTGGATATACTTCATGATATCCCTACTATGTTGAAGAGGATTATACTATCTGTGGAGAATAAACCCTTGACTTGGCATGAACAAAAGACGACGCAGACCGAGTACTGCATTATACATGTACCCCATCCGAATGCTCAACCACCCAGGGATGGCTTATGTATATACAAATATAATTGATCAACAATATGTAGGTAATATTAAAGCTCCTTTATTAAGAGTAGTATATTTCCCCAAAGAGAGTAAGACAACAGAGTTATAACATTTCCTAATGTTCATTATCTACCTCTGAATAGATCAAATTTGACTCTGTACGTGTGCATATAAAAGATGTAGAAGGAAATCCCTTCCCATTTACATACGGCGCATTGTTATGCAAAATTCATATTAGAAAGAAGCAGATGCAGTAATTACAGGATAATGGATTATATATAAGAGTGTAGTCAAATATATTTTTTCATTCCTTAACATACTCTCACAGTGTTAAGATAGATTAAGAAAGATAATCCTGTATAATGGACGAAGAGGTATTCAGGGGAACAAAAATGCAGAGGGGGTATTGCCTTGGTGGATTTTTTGCCAAGCTTTGGAGAAGTGCAAGGCCTCTACTCAAGAAAGCGGGGGAATATATTTAAGGTAAAAAAGCTATAAGAACCAGGTTTGCATTACTATTCAGATTTGCTGCAGGGAAATAATCTCGTTACAAGCATTAAAAAAGAGTATAGCCGATGTGTCAGATGAGATGTGGATGATGTAAGCGTAAAAATAAGACGTTAAAATGTCAGACAAAGTCGAGGAATCAAGAAAATTGTTCATAAGAAAAAGACTAAGCGGAAAAAATCTCTAAAGAAAAATGTATTGATGTATTTGCTAATTAATTACTACTTAGTAACTTTTGATAACGATGTGTGTTATATCAAGTAATCGTTCCGTTCATTATACGGTCAGCACCCCCACATACAAGATGCATTTCCTTCATCCTTCTAGTACTGATTGTTGTAAGAGTGAATTGGATCTCTTCTCCATGAACCCTACACAGATTAGCGTTAGCGAGTTCCAACTTTATCAGTATTAATCCTCTGCATTCAATTAACCAATACAGATGTTCCTCTAGAGTTCAATATTCCAGGCACTTCTGATCAATACTTAGATCCCTCTAATGTGTTTTTATATGTAAAAACGAAATTGACAAAACCTGATGGTACAGATCTTCCTACGGGTGATGAACATATAGTATATACAGAATCAAATTTCCTGTATACATGTTTCACCCAGGTTGAAGTTTATCTTAACGGAACTTCACTAGGTGCATCAGCGGCTAATTATCCTTATATAGAAGCTATATAGAACATTTGTTAAATTATTCAGACGATGCTTAACGAATCCCATCTCAAATCATGTGTTTTTTACAGTTTCAAAGATGAAGCTGCACAATATAGATAAGCAGGCTAAATCATAAAAATACTTATGAATTTTACGGTCGATTAAATGGCGATATTCTTCTCTCAAGAAAGACTCATTCACCATCTGAGATACTAGAATCATTATTATCACGGTCAAAATCCTAATTTGCTTCTTAAATAAAAAGTAAAGCGTACTGCTACAGCTGTATGTCCAGAACCTGTTTTCAAACTGTTGGAGCATATCTCTATGTCAGAAAGTGAAATTATTACCTCAGCGACATTTGGAAATTGAAAATTCGTTTTTGAATACTACAGCAAAGTACCCTATTAAGAGAGTTGAAAACCAAGATATTTAATTTCACTCAAGGATTATCGAGTATCAGTATCCCTAACATTGTGAACGGAAATTTACCAGAAAGTGATAATAGGGATTGTGGAACATGAAGCCTTCCTCCCCGGAATTATAAAAGTGCACCCTATAAATTCACCACCTTTCGAGCTTAGGGTATTTCAGTTTACAGTGGGAATGGACATCCTCACGGACGTGATTATGAATTGTTATACAACGGAACCTATCTTCTGTACTCGACCTTTTTACGACTTAATTAGCCAATATTGTATCATGTAATGATAGCGGGACAGGTTTAAATCTTGAAGAATACGCAAAGAATAGTAATTTATACGCCTATGATCTTACTGCAGACCTTCAGCTTGTAACGCCTATCATTTAAACATTTTGAGAAAAGGGCACCCTAAGGACTAAGTCTCTCTTTTGAATCGAGTCTACAATCCCCCATCACTGTAGTGGTCTATTGAGCATCCTCAACTCATGAAATTTGACAGAAGTACGACAACTACTTTGAATTATAAAGATGCATGAAGAGGAAATTTAAATCGGTGTTTAAAAAATGAACCTTCGCTTTTAGGAGTGTTTGCTATTAACGAAATAAACTCTTTAAAGTTGGAGAAGGATACCTGCTTCATATTCAATACACTGCCTCGTCACATCACCTCAACAGGACATTGGATTTCACGTTATATAGAGCAAAAAACGATTACTGTTCACATAATTGATTCTCTGAACTTAAAAGTTATATTGAATAAATCATTATACCTTATTTAAATATTTCAATAATGTAACAATGAATATACATATAATCTAAACCCGGTTCACCCTTATATTCCAATTTATGTGGAGTCTATTGTATTTATTTCATTTATATGTTTTTTAAATAATGTATGTTTAAATAAATTTGTAAATATATTTGATGCTAAAAATTAGTATGTCAATGATTTATATAGTTCTGATCTATTGTAAATAATGCTTTAAAATGAAAAACCGATTTACTTCCCTAAAACTCTATAATAAAAAAGTTGTTTAATAAATTCGTACAATTTTATTAAATAAAATGTTTAATATATTGCAACCTTCATGGGTGTTTTATTTTTTTTTTCTTACATTTAGAAATTAAAAATAAAAAAGTATTAAAACAAAAAAAAAAATAGAAATAATAAATAAAAAGTAATAAAACAAAAATTAAAAAATATTAAAAAGAAAACAAAAATATGTTAATAAATATATGAGTTTAAAGCAGTAAAGCAGAAAGTTAAAGCAGTAAGCAGAAAGTTAAAGACAGTAAAGCAGAAAGTTAAACCAGTAAACCAGAAAGTTAAAGCAGTAAAGCAAGAGTTAAAGCAGTAAAGCAGATTTAAAAACAAAAGCATACTAATCCTTAGGTGTTACTCTATTGATTTACTGATTTTACTGCTTAAGGTATGTAATGTTAATTAAATATATGAGTTTAAAGCAGTAAAAAACAAGGAAGTTAAAGCAGTAAAACATAGTTTAAAGCAGTAAACATGAGTTAAAGCCGTAAAGCAGAGAGTTAAAGCAGTAAAAGCAGTAAAACCAAAAGCCATACTATCCCCTAGTGGTAGTAATAAACACCTCTTACTTGATGTATGATTTACTGCTTTAAGGTATGTAAAGTATATGTTTTTAATAAAATTTCGCTTACAATTGTATGTAAAAATGAATGGACTTCCTAGTATAATTTTGAAAAGAATTTTTTTGGAATAGTTTACATTGATATCATTATTTTTCATTCGCGCGGTAATATTGCGTTTGCGGACGCACGACACGCGGCGGCGGTTACGCGGGAATATTGCGCCTGCGGGCGCACGCGCGGGCGGGTACGCGGAAATATATTGCGCCTGCGGGCACACGCGGCGGGCGGGGAATATTTCGACTGCCGGGCGCACTCGGGCGGCGGTTCGCGGAGGGGCTTGACCTGCGGAACGCGGGACTCTGAAACGTTTGCGGGCCCTGTCTCAAATGATGTAGCTCTTTAGATATATATTATTGCATGCTATAAGTGTATATAAAATACCATAACTCATGTAGGAAGCATTTAGCAACTTTAATATACACCAATCGATTCCTCATACGGTATAACCTAGGGGTAGACACCATATTAGGCTTCTCCTCGCGACGGCTAAAAAGCTTTGAAAAAAAGTGCACTGCAGTTGGCACTATGTGTACTCACTTGGCCACTATGTTGCACGTCACTTGGCACTCATTGGCACTCACTTGGCATCAGTGGCACTCATTGGCACTCATTGGCACTCACTTGGCACTCACCTGGCACTCACCTGGCACTCATCTAATACGCATAGAACACTAATAGAGAACAGCCCTAGATACTCCTTACGGTGATTGGAGACCGACCAAAGCTGTGACCATCAATGTAGGCACCATCAAAGATGAACCGCTAAAGAGTTGACGTCATCAAAAATGAGTCATCAATAATGCTGAGTCAAAAATTGAGCAAGGAAACCAAAGGGTTGTTAGGTGTTCATGTACGTGTGTGTAAAGTTGTAAATTAATGGTCTATGTGTAAATGTAGAGTAGTCATAGTGAAATGGGTGATATAAGTGTCATAGTGAATGTGTGTATAGTGTAAGTAAATCGGTGTGTGAGTGTAAGTAAATCTGTGTGTGCGTAAGTAATCTGTGTGTGTGTGTGTGTGTGAGTGTTGTGTGTGTGTGTGTGTGTGTGTGTGTGTTGTGTGTTAGGTGTTCAATTAGGATAGTCCATACCATTACGTCAAGTTAGGAACGAAATATGTGACGGTGGGGCACGAGTGGTAAAAAAATTAGCGTGGCCAAAAATGACCCATGGTACATGGCAAGGTCAAGGCCGAAACATATCATGGTCAAACAAGTTTAAGACATCAAAAAAAGGGCTAGCCCCTAAAGGAAGGACAATTATTACCGTGGGTCAAAATTGACCCAGGGAATGCCAAAAATACCGTGGGTCAAAATTGACCCATGGTCGACCAAAGCTTTGGAGCAAAGGGGAAGGACAAAAAAAGGTTAAGACATCAAAAAATAGGGCTAAGCCCCTAAATGAAGAATCAAAAATTACCGTGGCAAAAATTGACCTGGTTGGTCGAAAAAATTAGGGGGCGTAAAAAATAGGGGGGCAATACGTACAACGTTGCTTACGCAAACCGTATGGCGCAACCCTTCTTCGAAAAGTGTTGCCAAAAAATTAGGTTGCCAAAAAATTAGGGTAGCCAAAAATAACCGTGGGCCAAATTGACCCATGAAGACCAAAGGGTTGGGCGAAAAAAAGGTCAAGGCCCAAAAAGGTCAAGGCCCAAAAAGGGTCAAGGGGCAGGAAAAATTCGGGCCAAAAGGTCCAAGGCCCAAAAAAGTGCAGGTCAAAAAGTCAAGGGCCAAAAGAGTATGAAGGTCAAAAAAGGTCAAGGGCAGATAAAAACCGGGTGGTACAAAAATGGACCGGTGTCCGGAATGGATCCCCTACTTCACTATTATGCTAAAGCAATAAACTCTATAATATTACCTGCTTTATTGACAGTCTCAAAAAGAATGTAACAATTTAGTCTTCAACAATGGTTTAAGTCCTGAAGAAACGATCTTGATGGTAAGTGTTTTCTTCTTAACTTTGAAAAAATAGGAATGAAAATCGAAGAAGCAACTCTGAGGGAAAAAGTCCGCAACTCTTCCCTTTCAACCTCCAGTAGGCTGTACCACTTCCGTTTCTTTAGAGTTGGTCGGATTTAAGGACACCATTTCTGAGGAGTGGACATGATTTTTCTACTGGCGAAGTTCAAATGAAAAATTTTCTGCTTTTTTTTCTTTTATAAGGAACTATTTAAACTAATCTGTAAAAGTGATTGCGCCAACAAGCTAGGATCACAATTAAAACTAATGGCTAAACATGCTTTATATATTATTATTAGATATTTTCTACATATTCCTTGAAACCTTTTCTTAACCATAGTTTTATTTACTTATTTATTTATTTATTTTTTATTATTATTATTATTATTATTATTATTATTATTATTATTATTAATATTCATTATTATTATTATCGATTATTATTATTATTATTATTATTTTATTATTTATTATTATTATTATTATTATTATTATTTTAGTATATTACTACTTTTTAACCATCTAGAATAATAGTTTTTCTAATCTTTTTTTAGCGGGTGATAGATTTTGGGTGCGCCCGAAAAGATCCTGATGATAATTAATTTATTTCGAAGTTTTTATTCGTTTTCCTGTTCATATAATAATATATATATTATATATATATATATATATATATATATATATATATATAT
>JABUQX010048968.1:5000-20000 GCA_015478945.1 Trachelipus rathkii | reverse complement strand
AGTTTTATTTAATTCTTGCCAGCGAGGTAAGCTTTCACTGAAAAATACATATACTTTTTGCACAATATCGAAGAACTTACTAATCTCGAGAATATGTCTTACCGAATCATTTACTCCCAAGTTCAAGTTATGGCAAGCACAGTGAACGTACTCGGCACTAGGAACAATATCCTTTATTCTCTTTTGCCAAACCACGAGCCGGGCCACTCATTGTAGCGCGCCATCGTATTTCTGTACCCAATATATCTTTTTGATACCTATTCTGTTCTTTTTCAACAAAATTCAAAAAACCTTTATGGCCAAAGACCTCACTCGTTTGTCATGACTTCTATGCAATCTAGAAACGATTCATTAAAATTTCATATCGACTGCACCTGGAAGAAATTACACATTGAGTTATGTATCTGATAATAATACTCATTTGGTATTTTTTGAAATATCTGAATAGTATTAAAAAATAATGGAGAGGAAAAGGAAGTTATCGAATTTTTCTTCAGTAAAGAAGTTAATACGGAATTACCCATAGTTGATAATTCGTTTTTGACTCAGGATGCGTATTTGATCGAATCTTTCATTTGTTTATATTGGCTCTAAAGAGGAATCATGGCATGATTAATAGATTTATGCTTCAAGAATTGCTAGATTAGTGTCAAATTTTAATTAAGCTTTCTCTGTGCCACGAAATGGCATAGAACACAAGGTCATTGTGCGCACAACATCAACATTCCTTGTAAAAATATCTTTCCATTTTCTGCGATCATCTGAAATTTGACCTGCAATAGTTTTGTTTCTTTTCCAAGTAGCATATGTAACACAATTTTGAAGATGGGCACTTCTAGTTTCGTGTGTTTTAATTTTCTTACTTAGGCCTTGTCAAACGTATTCTTCCACTGGGCAAGGTTACAACTTCGAGAGTTTCGCTAAAAATTCAACATTGCTCACAAAAAGCGCCATCTAATGCACACAACCAAATAACACAACCAAAATCTTTTAATTTCTTGTCCGGTTATGGTTTTATAAGTGATATAATCAGAACTAAAAAATCTACTTTTTGAGTCTTTTGGGAAAGGAACCTTTGGCCCCCATGATTCAGACGATAAAACAAGTTTTCTTGTATCTGTTGTTAAAGGCCTTTGAAAAATGCTTATATTGTATCAAAATATTTTAGTTTTAACAAACTGTTTGTATCGACACCAATACATTGATCACCAACTTCAAGTTGTGGATTTTCAATATCAAAGCTTCTACTTCGAAAATATTTAAAGAGATTTTGATTGCTTGGTCAAGTTTCAAGAGGTCCAATTTGTTGTTCATTTAGTGTTTTTCAAAAATCTAGCAATTTTCTTCGGTTTTATTCAGAATGGATCTTTGTTACTGTAATTTACTTTTCTGCAGAAATAAAAGAAATTTGCGTAACATTGACTATATGTCAAGGATAGACAGTAAGAGCAAGTGCTCAGTATCCAGATAATATATGATAATTGAAGTTACATACGAACGCCAGCCTTACCGATCCTTCTATACCAATTAGTGTCACAATACTGAGATACGCACAGCTCAGCATTAAAGATCAGCACTATATCGACATGTGATAGTCACAACTGGACTGCTCATCTTCGTGTGTAGCGATATAGAACTCTTTTCTGAGCCATGGCAGACAACCATCCACGTTGTTCGTACTCAAATTTGATGAAGAGTGGTTGCCTCTGAGTTTTGACTTTGGTCCAACGGGGTGGGCTACGACATATATCTTGTGTCTCACTCAACAAACGAGAATACACATTCACGTCGCTGGTGTATCAGACTTTCGGTCTATACTGCGAGCCATCATCCTTGCAAGATCCTACGCATATCTACTCTCTTTGACAGGCATATCACTTTTCTGTACTCACATTACTGCACCGCATATTTCGTTGCTCTAATCCCATTACACACCGCTATCTGAGTGAATATTCTTCTACCACACTCTCACGAATATATATAACATCCGGTTTAACACCGATCCGTTGTCGAAGTCTGATACATCTCACATATTGAACGAGGAGCGCTTCTCACATCACCTAAATACTCGCACATGAACCCAAAAACATCTACAACATCATATTCTATAATCTGATACTTTTCTATTTAAGTTCAGACTTCGTCATAGACATTTGATCACATCGTATACAACTTATTATACTATCTCTCACTCAATCACATTAAGACACACTCCATCTCGACTCTTAGCTTACAGTAGACTTCTCATTTTATTTATTCTTTTAACACTTTGAAAGCTGACATGTTAGAAATGACGCCAAAATCGTCGGAAAAGATCTTGTCATATAATATCTTCTTCTTCTAAACATAGTAATTAGGTAATTATTTGATCTTACCTGCTATTATATTCACGAGACATAAGTTATCCTGTACCTAACATAATAAATATTTAAACTTACCCATTAATAAAATCATTAAAATTATCTATACGGGATATAATACATTACACTCTACAATAATTAATGTAAGACCTAAGCATGCATCACACTCACTAGTCCCTTTAACTAAT
Source organism: Trachelipus rathkii (assembly GCA_015478945.1). Taxonomy (NCBI): domain Eukaryota; kingdom Metazoa; phylum Arthropoda; class Malacostraca; order Isopoda; family Trachelipodidae; genus Trachelipus; species Trachelipus rathkii. Next base: position 17,452 of record JABUQX010048968.1, on the reverse strand, counting down.
ATCAACATAAATAATAATAATCAATGAGAATTAATTCCTTTTTTGATAATATACCTATATAAGTAGCGCAATATAATAACTAATAAAATTATTACTACTTAATACATTAAACAATCACTCTATAGCAATTCTCCAGTTTCCCTCAACATTTTATCAGACACTATGATCTAAACTCATCTGTGAACTTCAGCAAGATACACTTTTTTCCAGCTCGATCTTAGGCTCATCAAGCAGTTTTCAGACTTCAGTAGAGGTTGTCCTCATCTCCGACTCTACCGCGACCACATATTGCACAACTACCTTACTCTACTCATACGTATCTCTTTTATTTAAACCTGACTTTTTACGCGCCCTGGTAAAGTTCTGCGCACTGATGTTTCTCAGCAGGTTCGCGGCACCATTCTTCCAGTCACTCTATTGTCAGTTCTACAGGAACTGGGGAGATATATATTTACTCTACTTAAATCTAGTCTCGCAGTCTATAGTAATACTACTTTTGTATCAGATTCTGCTCTTCTACCTACGCTAAGAACTGAGAAGATACTAATCCTCGCGGATAAACTAGTAGGGCTACCATGAAATGCCTCCACTCTCATCCAGCCATTCTCATCAATTCTCCAACGCTTTAATAGCACTCAATCCAATTAATTCCTTTTGTAGCGCTCAGCAACTACCCTAACCACCATCTAATAATTCTTTCATAACCTCAATCAATATACACAGAGCATAAGATTACCAACAGGAGAGACATAGAGCGAGATCTGTCTTCACATCCCGGTATTAATATTAATAATGACGTTTCGAGAAATACAGTACACTTCTTATCTTTACATGTTTTTGAGATTTCTTGAATATCGTTCTACAACTTTTGTACTCTCCTACCTACAAGCCGCTCTCGACGCACAGCACCATAATCACTAACACCTCAAATATATATATATTATTCTAAACACCGTGTTTGTAAGTCCATAATCTAAATACATTTTTCTTCTCCTCCTCATTATCCATCATTTGTTCAATGTATCAGTAATTTGATCCACCTCCTCTAACATTCTATAACGCACACTATATTCTATAACCTAAACTTAGATTCCTTACACATCATCTGACGCACTCTTTCGACCAAGAATATCAACATATTTTTCCCTACACCTCAATAACTAATTACACACACTGCGCGCGACTAATATATCATTTATTACAGTTGGACTATTTTTCCCCTTACCTTTATTATAGATAATATATATAGGTTATAGATAATCCTCAGAATCTATACTCATACTCTCTATAGATATATATAGATATAACAACAATGCAACTGACTCCACCAATCTCGCCTATATATATACATATATACTACATATTATTATATATAATATATATATAATATACTATATATATCATATCATCTATATTATTAATGTTCTATATTACTAGGCGTCGAGTATATTATATTACTACTAGATAATAATATATATATGTATATATATCATATATATATATACTTATATACTGTATTATATATACTATAATATATATTATATTTAATATATTTTACAACTAGGTTGTAATGACATATTTTATATAGCTGGCTATATATGAAATATTTTTTTATTTTAACTATTATCTTTAAGTAATATAATCAGGTATATTATTATCTATATATTATATTTATTAATATTCCAAAATTGACATATATTTTGAAATTAGTTATCAAGTTATGATTTGATTTAGAAACTTTTATAATTAATATTCTTTGGATTTGGGTTTTGTGAGGTGAATCTGGAATGAGTGAGTTCTGAGAGGATAGTGGTAGAAAGATGTTGGAACGGTGTGTAAAAGGATGGGTTTTAAAGTATGAGATAAAAGATAAGAGTAAGGTTATGGTTATGATCGAGGACAGTCTGTGTGAAGTTATGCTAGATGGTGAGCCACTGGAACCTTTCACTGAGTTTATAAATGATTTTGAGACAATATATATGTTGGACGAAAGGGAACGGATGATGCGAGCGTAGTAGGTAAGTTATGAATTGCAGGAAGGAGGCTGGTGCATTAAATACTTGGTCGATGTAAAGAAACTAAGTCTTGAAGTGCGCTAGTGTCTTGCGTGATGGTATATGTTTTTGTTTTTGTATCCTTTGATTCATTGTAAAGTTTACTTAAGTTCTTAAGAATTTTTAAAAAATAAGTTTATTGAATTAAGATTTAATTTCTGGTAAGTATACTAATCTCACTTCAAGTGTATTTCATGATCGACAAATCTTAAGGGCTGTTACGGTGTGAGAGAATTGATAACATGAGGAATGAACGTATTACAGAGTTGTATGGTATGAAAAGGGATCAATAGAGCAGAATAAATGAAAGTAATAGTTTAAAGTGGTTTAGAGTCATTGTGAGAAATGCATGGATGATAGTCGTTGGTTAAGCTGATTATAGTGGTGAGTGTGTTGGGCCATGCGACTGGTGGGGCGGAAGAAAAGTGGATTGTAGTCTCATAAGAATGTTGGATGGAGTGGAAATAGTGAGTTTGGCAAGGGGCGAGAAAAAAACGTGCATAAATAGGAGTAATTGGCAGGGTTTTGTGAGGGTGTTATGGTTGTGGTCCTACATTTAAAGGATGAACCACATTGGCTGGTGTAGAACTGAGGATGGGGGGTATGGTTGTGAGCCTAGGGTGGATTTTCTGTGGCGAGTTCCCACTAATAGGTATAAAGTTGAGGTAAGGCTGGGCTTCTTTTCGACTTGTGTCATTCTCTCTACTACTTTTCTGTTTCTGGTATGTTACGCCACCTTACGCCCATCTTGGGGGGTAATAAAGGCAGGTGATTGATGGAAATCAAATTATATAGTTTATATTATATATATATATAACTTGTTCACTAATAATATATTTATATTAATATATATTATTTAATTGATGTACAGTAATAATTATCTATAAGGTATTTTAAGTTTATTTAATATTTTTATTATACATCTATATTATATATTATATCTTATTAATATAATATTATATAAACTATAATCTTTTTTATAATATGAAAGTAGAATAGACAATGATTACTTTACATTCATAGAAAAGATGATCATTTTATTTAGGAATCTTACAATTTTTAAAATATTAATCATTCAATACGTAGGAAAATGATAAAAGAAATTAAAAATGATTGGGCAAGTTAAAAATGCCAAAGTACTTGCAAGTACCAAGCCACACAGTACGCAAGTAAAAAGGCCTCAAAGTACAAGTACAACAGTACAGTGGTTTTAGATACTACTAAGTACAGTACAAGTAACTTGAACGCCAACCCTGGAGATATAAATATGATTATAATTATCTATATATAAATATAATCTATATATATTATATATACATAATATTCATAAACGTCCATATCCTATATATATATATATATATATATAATTATATATATATATATATATATATTCATCTACTGTACTAGTTGACTACCGAAGTACATAACTTAACCTAACCAAACCTAACCTAACCTAATTAATTTTCATTATTATACGCAGTTTGTGATCAGTAACCTTCCGAGGTTTGGAACTACCGCTATTGATTCTGTAGGAGGTTATTGAACTGCACATCCTCTAAAGTTATACGCATACAGTAATCGACAATATATGACTATATATACTCCTTCAATAAATAAAAAATTAGTTTTCTTTTCCTGAAAAAAAAAAAAAAACGCAAACCCTTTGTAGACCTGTAATATTGTAATATATATATATATATATATTGTATTATATTATATATATATTATATAATATTATTATATATATATATCTAAGTATTTAGTATACCTATATATATATAGTATTATATTATATATATATCATATATATATATAATATATTATATAATACTTATAAAAAAAAACTAATCAATATTAAATTGATTTTTTTGCTAAAAAAAGAAAATCGATATATAAATCCCACCCTGACTAAATTAAAACAAAAATAGCAAGAGATATAGTATGTGTACCAAGTTATAAGCAGGGTTTTTTATAATAAAACCCTGGTACATCCGATCTATTTTTTTCAATTTGAAACCATTAGATAATTGTAATATCGCTACCCTTAGTTTTTTTTTTTTTTTTGGCATAAGAGTAGTCATTAAAGTTCCAGAGGCTATAACTTTTTTATTTTAATTTTGGTGGCACTTAAAATCTTTTATTTTCCCCCTGAAATAATTGAAATGAATAAATCAATTAAACAAAAACAAATATTTTTCTAGGAAATATTTTTGAAATTATTTTTGTTCGAAAGTAATGTTCAAATGTTACTCTTAAGTAATAATTATGTATAAAATATTTTCCACTATTGGAAGTTCTAAATTTCAACATAAAAGCACAGAACTAACGATTTTAAATTATCTTTCTTTTTCGTCTAAAGTTTTCCCAATCGCTGAATAATTATAACATGGCCAAATTTTTTCGAGATTACATAGCATTTTTTTGTTCAAATTTTTGACGGAATCAAAAATCCGCTACAATCTATATTCTCGTTCTTTTTTTTTTTTTTAACGAAAAATTGAGAATTAGGTCGGTTTAAACTTTCTTTAGTTTTAATCACAAATTATATGTACATCAACAATTTCAAAAAAATTAGATTATTGGTAAAAATCTTATTCGATCATAATAGATCTAGATGTGATGAATTCGTTTCAGTCTCACATAAACCAACGAAGTTTTTTATACATTTTCGTTTTTATCAATATTAGTAATAATAACAATAATAAAAAAATTGAAAAGTAATTTATATGAAATAGGAAAACTAATAACCTAGTTTGTGAATATAAAAGGATTAATTTTTTAGAATTCACATAGCCTTACATTATTTTTATTAAATACTGTATTTTTTGTATTGTTTCAATATAAATATCACTTTCAATTACATTAAATTTTATGCATTTTCTGAAAAATGATATTTAATTTTTTAATAAAAAGTTATGAAAATGTAAGAAAACAATTAGAACAAACATTTATAAGTACATTCCTGGTCTAATTCTTTACTTAATTTTTCTTGCAATGTTTTTGCAGAGCTCTTCCGTTTTTTATTAGAACGATGAAAGCACAAGTATTCAGTCCAAAGCCATTCCAATATCTACTGAGAAAATAAAATGAATCAATCTGCAGATGGTGGTATGCCTATCAGTTATATAGATGTCAGTTTAGCAGGGTCTGACATCCTGCTAGAATTGAGGGACAGATTCTGTTTCTTGGTCACACACACTATATTTATCACCAACTCTCTCTTTTCTATTATGCTTATGCATTCTTGTTCTGATTGTTGCCTCTGAGCGCCATTATCACTTTCTTTTTGCCTGTATCGTCCTCGTGATATTTTACAATTTTCTTATCCATATATAACTTTGTCTATGATTTTCTTGTGTTCCTTTGTCATTGCTTGTTGTCTCCACTGGTTTATATGTTTCATCTTCCTCTCTGCTTCAAATTTCTTTTAATGTTTTAGTCTTTTTCTTTTCTTTTTTTTCATCCCACCTTTGGCCTTGTTCCACTCTGTTGTTGTTCGCATTCATGTAGTTAGTTTTCTTCTTAATTAGCGAAGTTGTTGTTGGCTTGCCACTTTCATGTTGATACACCCATTGGAGGAATTTGTTTTCTACGCTTTCCAGGTATTGGCCTTACCCTATTATTTCTCTTTTGTATATGTAATCCATCTCCACCAACCCCATGTCTCCTTCTCTACGTTCTGTGTACATTCTAGACAAAATATGTCCCTTATATATCATTTTGTGGGCAATTAACATTTTTCTCGTTTTAATATCAATCTTGTTCAGGTCTTCCTGGAACCAGTCTATCACTCCACAACTGTACAGAGTGAGTTACAGCTGTCTTGATGGCCTCTTTATTTTATTCCTAGCACTTAATTCCGATTTTAATATTGCTTTGATTCTTTTTAAATATTCTTTCGTTCCACTTTCTCCGACACCTCCACTCCTAGATATTTATAAGTATTTTCTTGCTCAAGTTGCCTTATGATGGTATCGTCAATCGTGATGTTTTCATTCTCCGTTCTTCTCCCTTTCACGAGCGTAAGGAATGCACATTTATCTAGACCAAACTCCATACATATATCCTCAGAGAACTTCACTACCCCCCACCTGCCGATTGTTTCGTGTGTTTGGGGCATATAATTTTAGGTCATCCATATAAAACAGGTGAGAGATTACTCAGCTTGATTTCTCGCTACGTGCGTTAATTCTATATCCGTTTCGTAATTTATTAATTAGATTGTTTAAAATGTTAATGGCCAAAATGAAGAGCAGTGGCGATGGTGAATTAAGGTTGAAAAAATCAATATAAAAAGCAGGGTTGGCATTGATTAAATCAAATTGATTTAATCAGTTGATTAAATCAATTGATTTTTTATGAAAAAATCATGATTTTTTTTATTTTTTTAGGCAATTTTTTTTTTCTAAATTTATAATTATTACTAGGTTCAGCACCTGATTAATGATAAGTATATTTCATCTATATAATAAGCAAATTCATCAATGTAGTTTCAAATCATTTTCAATAAAGAAATAAATAAAATTGAATTACTCAGATATTAATAAAAATCAGATATTTTGGTGATTTTTTTGATTTTTTAAAAAAATCAATTTGTGATTTTTTTGATTTTTTTGATTTTTGAGATTCGTAACGTCACGTGAAATATAATTTACAAGTTACAAATTATATTCGCGTGACGTTACGATTGAAAAATCGAAAAAATAGAAAAAAATAAAAAATACAATTTGATTTTTTTAAAAAAAATCAAAAAAATCACCAAAATTGCCATCCCTGGATATTATAACAGTGTATATATATATAATTTAATAACTTATTTTTAACTAAATATAATTATTATTTTTTGCTTATTATTAAGGTAATAATTAGGATTATTTACTAATTTTATCAAAATAATAATTAAAAAGGCAATTTGTGCCTGAAAAAATCAAATAAATCAAAAAAATCAAAAAATCATTGATTTTTTGATTTTTTCAAAAAATAAAAGAATCATTGATTTTTAAAAACAAAAATCACCAACCTTATACACATTTGTACCTCCCCTTTTTTATATTATTTTTTTCCAACTCAATCATCTCTTTCATATTTAGTTTTTAACTTGACCATAAATGGTCACGCGTCTATTACAAGCTGCTATTCTTGTTTATTTATTTTGTATATTTTTAATACTTCTATTATCCAGCTATGAGGAACACTGTCATATGCCTTCTTATAATCTATCCAGGTCATGCCTAGATGTTTGTGGTTCTTCCTACTATTTTCAAGAATCATTTTGCTGATTAATAATAATTGGTCTTTTGTGCCCATACTATTTTTGACGCATCCTTTCTGTTCTTCGTTTATTATATTATTATTTTCTCTACATGTTTGTATATCTAGATGCTATTATTGCTGTTAGAGTTTTATATATGATAGGCATATTTTATATATTTTGTTGGATTTTTAGTTTCTTCAGACTTTGGTATGAGGTTAGTGTCTCCTATTGTCAGCCATTCTAGAATTTCTTCTCTTCCATTTATCAATTTGTTTATACATTTTGTTAGGGGGCTGATGAGTATACTGTGACCTTCTTCTAGCCATCATTCTGGACTTTATCGTCGAAAAAAAAAAAAAAAAAAAACACAAAAAAAAAAAAAAAAAAAAAAAAAAAAAAAAAAAAAAAAAAAAAAAAGGTGCTCGATCTTTTCTGAACTGAGATTTTTTTACCAAAAGATAAGTACATTTCAATATGTATTGAAAATTATATTTGCGGGTCATTTATTATTTCTTCCTTCCACTCCGCTTCATTGCTATGATGTCTTTCGTCTTCGTAGATGTTTTTCCCAACTCTTTCAATCTCCTCTTTTCTTGGACATTCAGTCACTTTGATTTCATCATTTCTCAGTTTTCTGTACAATCTTCCAGGATCATGTTTAAATATTCGATTTTGTTCTTTTTGTTTTTCGTTTCGTTCATATCTTCTCAACCTTTTACGTTTTGCTGCAAGGCTTAATTTTCTTCTAGTGATCGCATGAGCTAATTTATTGCCTTGTCTAACTCTTTCTCTTATTATATTTTCTACTAGTCTTATTGCCATTTCAGATCTCAATTGATTTCTCTGGAATGACGTTAAAGTGGAAATCTCCTTTCTTAACTTTAGTATTTCTTTTTCAGTCTAAATATCCAGGGTTTGATTCCATTTTTTCCTATCTCTTCTGTCTTCATCATCCAACTCCATGTTTATCTACATATGGCTCACCTACTGTATATATAGTCTGTTGAGTTTCTGCAATATCAGCAATATTGGTATATTCTTGTAAGGATCTGTTGACTAAATCAAATCTGTTTGTCATAACTCAAGAAATTACTTTATTTTATTTATTCGGAGTCTTTTGTCAATTCCCTTTATCAGATCTATTTCTCTGTAATGAGCTATTTTCTGTAGCATGCCGTCAAGTTGTTCTCTTGTGTATTGGGTCTCTTCATTTTCTCTATTTTCCTCATTGTCATTTTGTTCAACATACAGAGGTTCCTCTGTTCCTTCATCACTTTCGCTTTCTTCACTCACATTTTCTGATTCCATGACTTCATTACCTGATTTTTCAGTTATCCATAATTCAACTACATCCTCTTTATCTGTCTTCTCTCTGTTGTCTTCAGTGTCTCTCGAAAGCAGGGTGTTATAAGTAAAATATATTTCCTCTGCTTCGTTTCTCTTTTTTTCACCTTCTGGTTTTTGATCGCCTTTGCTTTTTTCTCTTCTTTTATTTTCCTATTTCCTTGATACAATGCTCATCTATTCTCTTGAATTTTCTGAATAGTTTCTAGTGTAGTTGGAGATCTTTTTCCATTATTTCTCTCGCTTGTTCTATGTTTTTTAGATCTTCGCTTGGTTGGGAGTGTGGGCTTTTCTTCTTTTTTTTCTCTTTCTTCGTTCTCTTCATTAATATAGTTCAAATGATTATATCTTTTTGACCACATCTTTTTCTAGTCTGTCATATTTTTTATTTAAATTAATTTCAATAAATTACATTTTGATGCGTAAGCACGTGTGTTTTTAAGTGTCCTTTATGATACACTCCTAGTCACACTCAGAACATTTTAATAATATTTTTTTTTAATTTCTCTCCTCGAAGGGAGGTATTTCAAACCTCAGACCTAAGGATAAGGGATTTTGTTTACCCCCCAGCACCCCTATGAACATGTGCCTGAAGTGCGTAGAATGGCATCCCACATCTTCCGCGGAGTCCACATGGATTTCCTCCAAGGCAGGGGGGTCAAACTCACCAGTCGCACGAACGCCGTCACCCGAAATTCTCCTTTCGTCAGTCAATAACCCGTCCGTCGAGCTCTACTAAGATTCTGCCGAAGACGCCGACCAGCCGTCAGAACTGGGGTTATTGCTTTAAACAGCCAAACAGAGAAAGCGAAACAGTTTGACGTACGGGGAGCCGAACTTTCATTCGGGGAGGGCTAGCAAGGAGAGACGGAAGAGAAGATTTCGGGGGAGAGGCAGAATGTGCGCGGACAGAGGAGTATACGAAAACACGAAGGGAAAATTTGGTAGAGGGTCCGCATCTGGAGAAATTGAAAGTACCGGCACCACCCCGGTGAACCGCTGACAGGAATTGCTGGTATCTTTTCACAGCACAGTTTTAATTGATTTCTCTCGAAAATGTCGAGGTGGTAGAAATTTATCGGAATGATGGAGATCAGTGACACTGTGGTAAAGAGCATTTCGAACCATCACTTGACAACAGCGCTTATATGGAGGGTCTGTGTTTCTTTCTTTATTTTTGTATAGATGTGTGCTTTTAAGTGCCCTTTCTGACTACACTCATAGTAGCACTCAGAACATTTAAATATATTTTATATTTGATGCGTAAGCATGTGTAATATTTAAGCCTCCTTTCGATTAACTTCTGTCAACGACTCTGAGCATTTAATAATTTTATATTTCATTGTTTAAGCATGTGTAATCTAAGGTCTCCTTTCCGATTACATTTATATTTTTTTATTACATGTTAAATAATTTTATTTTTGATGCGTAAGCATGTGTTTTTTTAAGTGTACTTTCGATTACACTCATAGCCACACTCCGAACATTTAAATAATTTTATTTTTTGATGAGTTAAGCATGTGTTTTTAAGTGTTTTTTCTTTAAACTCATAGTCACACTCAGAACATTTAAATAGATTTTATATTTTGATGCGTAAGTCTGTGACTTTTTAGGTTTCCTTTCCGATTACATTCATAGACGCACATAGAACATTTAAATAATTTTATATTTGATGTTAGCATGTGTTCTTTTAAGTGTCTTTTCTGATTACACTCATAGTCACACTAAGACCAATTTAAATAATTTTATTTTTGATGCGTAAGCAATGTGTTCTTTTAAGTGTCCTTTTTGATTACATTCATATCACACTCAGAACATTTAAATTAATTTTATATTTTGCTGCGTAAGCATGTGTGTTTAAGTATCCTTTCCGATTACACCCATAACCACAACCAGAACATTTAAATAATTTTATATTTTGATGTGTAAGCATGTGGGTCTTGTTAAGCTTTTTTTCTCATTACACGCATAGATGCTAAAGAAATTTAATTTTATATTTTGATGCGTAAGCATGTGTCTTTTTAAGTTTTTCTTTCCGAGTACACTCATAGCCACACTCAGTAAAAATAAAGTAATTTTGTTTTTGATGAGTGCATGTGTCTTTTAAGTGTCATTTAAATAATCATCTTCAACTAGAACATTTAAATAATTTACTTTTGATGTATATGCATGTGTTTTTAATGTGTTCTCAGATTCACTCATAGTCACACTCTGACATTTAAATATTTAGTATTCTGTGCGTAAGCATGTGTGTTTTTTAAGCTTCTTGATTACACTCTTAGCCACACTCAGAACATTTAAACATTTTTTAATTTTTGATGCGTAGCTGTGTTTTTCTAGCATCTTTACGATTGTATAAGTTCACCTCAGAACATTTAAATAATTTTATATTTTTGAATGCGTAAGGCATGTGTGCTTTTTAACGTTTCCTTTCAGATTACCTCATAGTCAGCCTTCGAGCATTTAAATAATTTTATATTTTGATGCGGAAGCATGTCTCTCTAAGTTTCTTCCATTCACTCATAGTGGCACTAGAAATTTAATAGATTTTATTTTTGTGAGTTAGCAGATGACGATTTGTTTGATTTTCGATTGCTTTCATAATTACAAATGGGCAATTTAACTTTTTATTTTTTTTTATGCAATTCATTGACTTTTCAAACTCTTCATTTTTTCACAATTATTTTTGTTAATCCCTTTTTCACACATTCTTGACGTTTGAGGTAATCTTTTTGAAAGTCCTTTTCATTTTGGAATCTTTTTCTTCTTGACCAGCAACCGTCTAATGAGGTCTGTTTCGACAACAAAAATAAAAATAAAATTTATATGAATTAAAGAAAATTCAATATATATATTATATATATATATAATATATATCTATTATATATTTACTTATATTATTATTATATATAATATATTATATTATATATATATATATTATATATAATATATATAATAGTATCATTTATATATATATATTATATATATATATATATATATATATAATATATATATAATATAATATATTCTTTCTTTCTTTCTTTCTACACCTTCCTCTTTGCCCCAAGATTGGGAAGGGCTGTAAAGCATCGGAAAGAAAGCAGTAGGGAACATGACACGTCGAAAAGAAAGCCCAGGGGTTACGCCCCCTCTGGTACATTAATTAGTAGAGAGTCGTCACAGACAGAAATCCAGTCCTTTAGACGGCATCATGGACTGCGACGGCCTCACTATTGGTAAATCGTCATGTAAGGGTTCATCCCTGGCCCAGGTGGGCCACAACCATGCCCCCATACAAACCCCGCCATTCTCTCCCTATTATGCACTTCCTTCTCGCCTCTGAAAAACTCGCACATTTCTCTACTTCAGACATTCGTTCACGACTCAATCACTTTTCTTTGGTCTCCCAGCCGGTCGGTTTCAACACACTCTCCACTATACATCGTTAACCAACCGACTTTCTTCATCCTTTCCACATCAAACTATCTCAACATCTTTCATTTATTCTCTCATTTTACCCCTTTTTTCACACACACCACTCTCTAATACGTTCATTCCTCTCTTTATCATTTTCTACATATCCTTAGGCCATGTCGACTATGGCTGTGTCTAACACACCTAGATTGTCATCTGAACAACATTGACTTTCGATCTATAGCCTCTTATTCCAGAGCATAGTCCCACTACCCATACAATAACAGGTAACAACATACCTCATGTGTAAGACCTAGCACACTCAAGACTTAAGTCCTTTGCATTCACCAAGATTTATTGCACCAGCCACCTTCTGCCATTCACAA
>JABUQX010048968.1:0-2500 GCA_015478945.1 Trachelipus rathkii | reverse complement strand
TGGGTGCTCCTGCTCCCACAGCATTGCATAGGCAGAGGAACGCTAACGCTGAAGGTATGCGGAAGGCATCCTCCCAAGAGTATATGGTACTTTTTCGCGTCTTCATTGGCGTACCTTTTTTGTTACTCATGACAGCCACAGCACACTGCAACATGGGGGATCATGTGGTGTCTAAGCGGTATTACAACAGGCAGGATAAGACTCTTGGCCATTTCTGTGAAGCCAGGACATGAATCCATTAAACATGTTTGGGATGTTTATAAAGTGTTCGAACCGGTGAACATGCTCCGTCCACACTCAGGGAGCTTGCGAACGCTTTGACAAACATCCGCAAGAGACGAATCTCCAAGATCATTTTATCAATGCTGAATCGCTTGGAGAAGTTGGAAGGGACAGAGGGGGTACAACATATTATTAGATGCAATCTCATTGTCATTTGTAGAATATTTTTTGTTGATTAATAAATTTGAGACTGCAATATTTTTTTTCGTTTTTTTATTATGCATTTTATTTCTTACATGTCGTTACATCCGGTTTATACATTTATAACCCTGTTGGGCAACACTCCGAGTTAAGGTATGAATCAAAACAAAACCTAGCCTCACATTTCCCATATGAAAGAGTTTAAATTATGTTTACGGGATGCATTAAATTTGCCGCGAGTTTATATATATACTATATATATATTATATATATATATATATTATATTATTATATATATATATTATTATATATATATACTATTTATATTATATTTATATATATATATAATTATAATTATATATAATCGCATTACTGATACAAAGATCATACATAGCTTCCCAGGGGACGGAAGGCTGTTTCTACACGGTTGCGGTCCTTAGTTGATTACAGTTGCGGCTCCCTATAGTGCCAGCGAAAAATTTTATACACAACATCATACACTGAAGACAATAGCGTAGAAGAGTTGACCGTGGAAACGTTATATAAAAAATACTGATTCCTAGTCCTCCTGTTAATACAACGAGACCGAGCAGAAGCGGTCTTAAAAAGAATTAAATTACACTGAGTAGGTATTCTCTTGTATGATCGATAGAGTTTACGTTTAGGACGGTCAGCTCAATCTACTTTCAACCATGGTGTAGCAGAACAACGACACGCTGAAAAGCGAGAGATGAGGCTTCCGCCGCCTCCAGAACAACATCCGCAAAATAAGTAAATGCAGCCGCAGTGGAAGGAAAGACGTCAGAGACCGGGGGACAGGGGATGTATGTTGTATATAGATAGGATTACCAATCAGCTCTGTCATAACGCCAGCTTGTATTAGGCCTTTTTAGGTGGTCAAGGCAAAGAGATGTAATGCATATTGGGTAATGACCACTATCACAAAGGTAAGTTGACCTGTCCCATCATAATCTGTCAATGAACGATAGAGAGCATTATGAGATGTCAACACAGAAGGAAGTACGTGTACCAAAATGTTCGAAAGTTTGCAAGCCTGTGTTGAGGCATCCCAACGAAAAGTTCTGTAAAACACCCATCAGCCAATCCGCATTTGGTGACGAAACGGAGCCACCCCACATTGGGTGGCGAATATTGAAGTCCTCTAAAACCAACAAGGGTGGAGGGAGATTTCAAAATATTTCGAAAGGTCCTCCCTCATGTAACTGCAGCTAGGAGCAAGGTATACAGAGCACAAAGTAAACGGGGAATCGGGGTGGACACGGGCAGCTACCGCATGTAACAGAGTTGGAATGGGGATATGGGTGAAAGGAAGAGATTCGTGGAACAGAATCGCCGCACCACCCCATCATTAGAGCCACTATTTTGGGAAGCGAGAGGCTACCTGTATTTGGACAGTTGTAGAGAGAAGCACGGTTACATAGTTGCAGTTCCCCGGGCCAGAATGGCTTTGGAGTCTGCATGTTTCAATAGTCTACAACTCTTCGAAGTTTGGGTAGTACCAGGCGTTCCATTAGAAGACTTAGTCATGGAGAAAGATGAAGAATCAGTCCGCAGTGCGGTCCCTAACATCGTTTGCAATGCGGTGGGCGTCGTTTCTTTTAGAGCACGCGACAATCTAAGGCGCAAGTCACTGGATGACCCACGAGGGGGCGCCTTATAGCGGCCCCGGAGGGTAAGGTCATGGCGATTGACACTTGAGGTTTACCATGAGATAGAGAATAGTCGCTCGACGCGTGCCAGGGAGATTCCGTCCAAGAGACGGGCGCACATCCTCCATAGAGGGTTCGAGTTAGCCGAAGGTGTAGACCCAATCCTAGGGGCAGAGGAATTGATCACACGGGGTAAGAACAGGAGACCCCAATAAAGTTAGGACGGGCGTGGAAGTCACAGGTGTATCACACCGCTGAGACTCGTCTCAAATGGAGGAGTCTCAACAGGGATGGCAGGAGGAAGAACCATACAAGAATTGGTGGATGAGGCCGAAGCAGCACCGGATCCTCAAGTTGGAGACTTCAGAAGATGTAGAGTCGATGGTAACATTCATTGAGATATCATA
>JABUQX010048967.1:12500-14178 GCA_015478945.1 Trachelipus rathkii | reverse complement strand
TTATATAAGGCACCTTCGAAACATTTTCACACACCCCTTCAACCCCAGTTGCTTCTTCTGTATAGGGTGTTTTTCGCCCTTGTATGGAGTATGCAATACATATCTTGAGTGGTTTTAAACACACACACAATGTTCTCCTTGATAAGTGCGGTGCGGTCTAGAGTTTTTAGAGATGCTTTGAGGTGCAGTGCGGTGCGGTCTAGAGATTTATAGGTCTGCAGGTGCTGTCGCAGCTGCGGTCTAGAGTTTTTTTAACCTCTTTTACCCCTTTACTAACTCTTCCCTTCTCAGATTTCTCTTCACAGATATCGTGTTTTTTTTTTTTTGGTAAAAGCTTCACACCCTACGCGGCACTAGCCCTACTTCAAGAGAGGGGAATTTCTCTAGGTAATTCTCTACCTAGCATCCGGACTAGGGATCGAACCCGGGCCCCTTTCCATTATCGTTATTATCGTTATTACAATGAACACTGGTCTTCTGAACTCTCTAGTCGAGTACCTCCTCCCTTTGAGAAGAGCTCGTGCCACTCGTCTTTTCACACAGTCTCATCCTCTCTCTCTCTCTCTTCTCTTCTCCTCTCTCTCTCTCTCTCTCTCTCTCCTCTCTCTCTCTCTCTCTCCTCTCTCTCTCTCTCTCTTCTCCATCTCTCTCTCTCATCTCTCTCCTCTCCTCTCTCTCTGTTGCGCTGCCTGTGACATTGTCTTGCCTTGTGAAACCCTTATATCCATCATATATACTCATCATATATTATATATATATTAATATATATATATATACTCACTATTATCATATAATATAATATATACTATACTATATATATATATACTACTATATAATAATAGTATAAATATATATATTATCACATATATATATTCTATATATATATAAATATATATATAATGAGTTACTGTAGGAGTTGATTAATAATTTGGGAGATTGTCCAACTAACACGGCCTTCTATCCAATTTTCACTCACGAAAGCATTTAGTGTCAAAATACAAAAGATTTATGTGTTCCTTTCTCAAGATTTTATTTCGTCTCATAAAATTAAAAAAAAATGTCTTGCTTTTAAGATCAATGCTTCTCTTAATAAATAAATAAATAAATAAATAAATAAATAAGTTTCTCACATTTCAATATTTCACACGTGACAAATTAGTCACATATGACAAATTATATCTTTATTATTTGATGATGCCAAATATTTCATGCGTCAAATAAGGACACCAAACAAGTATTAGTATATTTTTTCTCATTATTTATGCATGCCAACAAATGGCCTCTTTGCTTTTCCAAATTTAAAGATTTCATTTGCAGTAACTGTATTTATGCGATCAATGTATATATCATACACGTACTCGAATGCTTAGAAGAAGAATAAACAAACTACCTCGAATTTGAACTAACCCCCGACTTGTGAGTGGTGGGGAATTAGTAAAAATGTTTCTTCAATACCATACTCCTTTAGAAAAATTAATAAAAAATAAACGTCTGACAGTAAGATTTTATTTAACATGTTATGAATATCAGATTGGGCCATTTTGTAATGTCCTTTGTCAATATCAAGTTTTTTTTAACGTTTTTATTTCTTTACAGCTCATTTCATACATTTTATATAAGTTTAATGAAAAACTGTTCGAATAGGTTTTTATACATTTTAAATTTGGAGACAATTACT
>JABUQX010048967.1:0-2500 GCA_015478945.1 Trachelipus rathkii | reverse complement strand
TACATCCTCTCCCAGTCAGGCTCACGAGCCTGTTCAGTGGGGGCCCAACCTCCGTTCCATCTTGTTCTATCGCTCACAATCTCATTTCCGCCATCAGCTTCATCCATTTCAGGCATCGGTGTCCTCAAGGAATCTCACTGAAGTTATCTCCATCTTTTTCTAGGTCTTCCTCGGAGTCTCTCTCCCTCCGGTCACCACCTCACCTTCTCTTTGCCACCCTCTCTTCCTACATCTTCTCCACGTATCCCTACCATCTAGTCTGCGCGGCGTCCACTTTATTCATTCATGGGTTTCTATACTCACGCTCTCCTCACTGTCTCGATTTCTCCACTCTCTCTCTTCTGTCTTTCCATTCACCGTCCATCAACACATTCATCTCTGCTGTCTGAATTCTACTCTCCTCTCTCCCTGTCATGCTCCATGTCTTCGCCCCATACAACAGTATTGGTGTCAACATACCTTCAAAATTGCCTCTTCACCTTTAATCCCACATGTCCGTCCCATATGATGGGGCAAAATGCTGTAACTGTTATGTAACATGTTTTATTCCTACTTGAATTTCCTTTGCACGCACCGTTCATTCCAAATGTGCTTCTAGTATTTATATCTTGTCACATTTTTAATCTTCTACCGCCCTTTCTACCTCCACTATCAACTCTTCATCCTCCTCCTCCCTACTTAACTACCATTATTTCTGTTTTTCTCCACATTCATATTTAATCCAGCTTCTCTCAATTTTTTCTGCGAAACACAGCACCATTTGCCTCAACCTCTTACCATCTCCACTCCATCACGCCAAATCATCTGCGTATACCATGATGTCTCCGTCACTCTCCTCTAAACTCTCCTTTACACCTCTTACGACTGTGTCCAAATACGCTATAAAAAGTATCGGCGACAACACACTACCCTGCCTTACTCCAGTTTTTACCTTCAAGCCATTCCTCGTTTTTATATTCCTATTCTTACCTTATTATGCTATTCACAGTATGCTACTTCTTACTGCCTTTAATCAGTAACTGTCATCCAACGGTCATATTCCCTTCTCCAAAACTCTCCCACAGCTTCTCCCTGGATACCAGAATCAAAATGCTTTTTCAAGTCTATGAGGCAGATATAGCCTATCTTATTGTATTTTCCCATGTCTTTTCTGTAATCATTCTCATGCATACATATAAATATGTAGTGCTTCTGCCACCTCTATACCCATGCTGCTCTTCACCTAATCTCGGCTCTATTTTTTATCTTAATTTTCTTTCTAATATTCTTTCGTATAACTTCGTCATGTGATCCATTAGTGAGATTCCTCTATAATTTTTACAATCTCCTGCGTCCCCCTGTTCCTTTTATAAATGGGAAACTATTATATAACCTCCCCAACCTTCCGGCCATCTCTACTCTCAACCACCAACACCTGTCAGAAATCTCAGCATCAAGTCTTTCAGCTTCCTCTCCTCCCTCCTTCAGCAACGCAATATGTATCCCATCCTCACCAGGAGTCTTTCCGCTATTCATTTTCTCCAACGCCTCCTAAAATTCCTCCTCCGTTATTCCCTCCTCCTTCACTCCCTCCTCATTTCTCTCTTCCTCCTCTGTCTCCCCTTCCTCCTCCGAATGCACCTCCACATTCAACAACTCATCAAAGTACTCTATCCACCTTTTGTTTTTTTCTCCGGGCTTACCAATGTTTCTCCATTTTCTATCTTTAGAATATTTTTACCAATTATTTTTAACCCTCTCTCGCTCCTCTATACGTTTTGCCCAATCTAAAAATCTTTTCCCTCCTTCATATCATCTATTCAGTTCCTTTGCTAACTTCTCAGCATATATATATATAGTCATATATAATATATATATATATATGATATATTATATATATTAATATAATATATATATATATTATATTATTATATATAATAATAATATATATATATATATATATATATATATCCGTATATATATATATATATATTTATATATATATATATATATATATTATATATACATATATAATATAATATAATATATATATTAATATATATATTTATATAGATATAACTATATATATATAATTTACTATACCGTATATATATCATATATACTATATATATATATATAATAATAAAAAAAAAAAAAAAAAAAACTACCTTAATTCCTTTATCCCCTATGCAGGGGTAACACGGGGGACCACAGGAAAATCGAACTTTAAGGCCGGCTATCCCAAACCAGCCCCACCAACGTGTTCGCAGTCATTTTAATTCTTGCCCCCAGGTAGATAAAACTCCAACTGCTACGCGGAGAATTTGAACCAGCGTCCTCTCGTTGAGAGCGGTGACTCAAACCTCCTGCGCCCACGAGCGTTCAATATAATAAAACACAACATAACTCATACCCCACACAACTAACACAACAACCCAACAACATATAGTAATAATATATATATATATATATATAATATATATATATATATATAATAATCTATATATATATATAATTCCCT
>JABUQX010048966.1:92500-102593 GCA_015478945.1 Trachelipus rathkii | reverse complement strand
CAGAGAGAGAGATTCATTTGTCTCTTTTTTAAATTTGCTCTCTCTTATACATAATGCTTATATATATACTAATGTGAATCTGATGTGTATAATATAGTCTTTTGTCCTCATTATTAACACAGCCTTATCTCCTACTAACTTAAGCGAGAAAAAGGCGGAACAATGCCACACTCAAGACATAGCCAACAAGACTAGCTCGACTTTAGTGAGCGGGAAATTTTGCTGACATACCCCTCCCAAGCGATAGGACGACAGCCTGTAGTTAATAAACTGAAACTGAGCTCCCAACTAAATTCATTACAATAGCTCTTAAAATTAATCGCAAATGTTTAACAGTCGTGTGGTACATTGTTGTTTAAAATCCAAAATCGTGAAATTAATTCTTTATATAAACCTCATGAAATTGTCTGAGTCCGAACTCAGCACAGGAATGTCACAGTAATCATGCTTTCATCCTGATTCTTTATGCTCATCTTCATAATACTAATTCTCGATGATGAAAGATATCAGTGATAGAACTCTTTATGAATATAGATGGAACTATTGAAATTAAAAATAATGCCGAATATAAGACTCATAAAAATCAATTATACGAAAGATATAATATAGCAATAATATTCCCAGATGACTTGCTATGATATTATTCGATTTTTACTTCTTCCTTTAAAGTTCGAAATCTCCTTCTTCTTTTCCAATCTCAACTTCTCTCTCTTCTGTTCGCCACTGAATCAATGATTACTATATTTCGTCCAGCTCCAATTATACATAACTAGTGCTTCCACACTGAGATATATCAAAATCATCAGAGTATAACGAGCTACTAACAATAAACAATATTATATAGGACAATTAAATTATATCAATAATTAATAAATAATATAAACAATATATTATAATATAATAATTTTTATTTAATATATATTTTTCTTCATATTATATATTTATTTTTTATTTATTTATTTATTTATTTTTCATTTATTTTTATATTAAAATTAAGGTATTATATAAATTATTAATATATAATTATATTTTAAAAATATATAATTAATATTATTAAATAATTTATATATTTAAAAATAAATAAATAATATTTTTAAATATTATATATTTAATCAATTTATTATATATATAATTAAATTTTAATTAATGATAATTTAATTTAATTTAATAATATGTAAATTTCAATTTCAATTTTCAAAAAAAATAATATTTAATAAAGACAAATAATGTAAATATGACAATAAATAAAACACAATGATATTGAACAGTTTGAAAAAAAATCAGTTACTTAACGGTAGTGGGAATATAACCATGGCATGCTACATTTTGAAATTGTGTGAAGATGATACCACATGAAATTACCAACAACATTCTGTACGAAACTATTAATAATACTTGAAAATGTCATTATCTAGTAGATATAAATATAATTGTTACACGTAGAAAGGTTGATATTGGAGACCGAGAAATTATTGCGTAATATAGAAGATACGAAAAGTAAAAATTCTATAGGACGTTGGAAGCATTTCAACACCCATTGTTACAGCCTCCGTCAATAGATCATGTAATAAACATTTTAAACCTATATGTAATACCGATACAGAGATAACAGGTTGAGGTAAACGAGCACGTTATCTTTCCGGATCTTACAAGTCTGGCTAATCTGAGAGGTTTTCGGTTCGGAAACGATAGCTCGCATGTAACCAGTTTAGCATGTGCGTGCTAGTTGTATGCAAAGTTTTCCACCACGGAAGCACAGAGGGCGCAGAGCGATCAACAAGCATTGTTGAAGATTTGGTTCCGTAACTTGAAAACCTGGTATCAAGGCTTTTTGATTCTCGTTATCAAAATAATCTATACTAGATTAATCATTGAGACTTAGGTATTTATATCTCAGTAGCCTTACAATATTAACTTGGCTAAAGCTGATAACATGTGCAAGAGGAAGACGCCCTGTATGATATGTCACATTGTCTAAGTGAGCTAAATCAATTATAATACAACAAGGTTGCTATAATTTATATATTGAAATATAAATAAACTTGAATATTGATAATAACACATTTAGGAGTTTTTACTTCTGATTAAAAACTTTCATGTTAGTAGATTTAAATATAAGAATATATTTGTTTGGGGTAGCTTCCAAAATTGTACTGGAGCGTAAGGCACGAAGCAGTGTCAGCATTTTTACAAACGCTGATATGTCTGATAATAGTAATATCTCTACCTTATAACTAATGCAATATCAATAAAATATTAATTTAGATAAAATACAATTTTAACATAAATAAGTGTGTAATGGCAACTCTCTAAGGACAGTTGACTGTCCTCATTATATTACTAAAAATCTATATCTACTCATTTACGTATACCTTATGATATTGAAACTATATGTCACTCACTATATAGATATTCTTTCATTTTCTTTAAATAAATCGTTGTATTAATGAATTATAATAAAGTAATTTTGTTATATAATGTCTCGAGTTTTGCTTCATAATCCGTCAGTCATATGACCAGAACAAAATACACACTTACTATCAATACTGTTTTTTATCGGCCCAAGACTAGGGGGTATAAAGTTGCGTAAGAACTCACATTGGAGAAATTTCGTGTGAACAAAATAGTGAAAGGGTAGAAATCAGTATGCAGAATATGTCATTAATCAAACAAAGAAGGTTAGTAACTACAGTAATGAAGAACAATCAGGTAATACCTGGAAGGGTCTTGATAGAATTAGCTAACACCTATCCTTATAAAGCAAATATAAAAGGACCTCCTACAGCCATGAGACCCCGAAGAATCCCTCATAAGTTATATTCTCAAACTAGAGCTGAATTTAATAATTTAATTGCAACAAGGGTATTGAAAAGAACTAAATCCCCCTGGGCATTTCCTGTGTCTGTTCTTGAAAAGAGTAATAATCAAGTAAGATTAATTTCAGACTTCAGAGAATTAAACAAGAGGTCTGAACAAGATTCTTATGGGCTACCCACATTGCAGGATGCAACCTTTACTTTGCAAGGTTGCAAATATTTCACGCGATTGGACTTAACCCAGGCCTACTACGCCATCCCACTGGATAAAGAGAGCGTAAAATGCTTCACAATTACCAGTAATTTAGGAAACTACAATTACACTTGTCTGCCTATGGGATTTTTAATCTCAACATTTATTTTTCAGAGATATATGAACAACCTTCTGCAGGAAATTGATAACACACAAGTCTATATGGACGACATTCTCATACATACTAAGACAGAAGAAGAACACAAAATTGTCCTTGAAAAAGTGCTGAAGCGACTCCAATATTTACATATCAGCCTGAATCCGGCAAAATGCAAGATAGGTGAGAAAGAGATAGATTATTTGGGATACACTATAAGCGAAGAAGGTGTCCGACTAAATTGTGACAAGGTCAAAGAGATTTTAGAGATTAAAATTCCTTAAACAATTAGAGAAATAAGAGCTTTTCTTGGAAGGGTTGGACTTTATCGAAACACATTAGTATGCTTATCAGATATCATAGCTCCACTCAACATATGCTTGCGAGGAAAACCGTATTCGAGAAGAAGAATCCAGTGGACTGACGCTGCGGAAAAAGCTTTTGAAAATGCTAAAAAGGCAATAAAACACGCTTCAACATTGACCTACCCAAGTACGTCAGGACCAATAAAAATCATAATTTATGCCACTGATGTCGCAATTGCAAGCGCAATATTGACAGATGAGACTCAAAGTCTTCCAATTGCATTTTATAGCAGTATCTTATCTCCCACTGAACGTAACTATGATTATGCAAACAAATTGCTTGTGTGCTTAACTAAAATATTGAAAAAGTACGGATATCTCGTGGTTGGACGAAAAATCACAATACATACTCAATCAAAAGAATTAATAAATAAATACAATCGAGTGAATGATGCGCAAAATCAAAATGTCAGAGAGGTCCGCCACTTGAATTTGCTTAGTTCTTTTAACGTAGCATGGAAAATAATTAATAAAAAGATCAACCCCAATCTCGGAATATCTATTGTTAAATCAGATAATTGCAAACAAAGTCGATTGCAATATCAATATAAAAGAAAAGGGGGCGGAGCCACCAAATCTCTCAGGTAATGACAGCGCGGCCAAATCAGAAAAAGAGAACGGGATTGGTTCCGAAATGAGCGCCTTAGCCAATAAGAGCGAAGGACAGAAATCTGAAATTGAAGAATCTGAGCACAGATGTTTAAATGACGTCTGGCACTAGCCTCTTTCTCTTGAGCTAAAAGGGTGGTCGAGAAGGAATGTAAAAGATGAAGCTACACGAGATAAACTCATAAATTCACAAGTTTCTCTTGAGCTAAAAGGGTGGTCGAGAAGGAATGTAAAAGATGAAGCTACACGAGATAAACTCATAAATTCACAAGACATGAGAGAGACAGTCCCTTTAAAAACATCTGTTCCACATTCCACAAATGCTTCTCATTTTATGCGTGAGAAAATTTTAAATTTAGATAAACAAAACATACGAGTGGATGAACGGATCGCTTTAGAAAACGAGTTGTTAGAAAAATGGAAAACACAAAATGCAAGCAACGAAGCCGTGTATAAAAGAAATGAAGATTTAATGGAGATGAAAACTGTCAATTTATTCAGTAAAACGCATGTTGAAATTATAAAAAGATTTCATAAAGAAATAAATTACAAAGACATTAGCGATAAACAACAAACAGATAAATATATACAAACATTACTAGTAGATAAATAAAAGAGTTCACTTATTGTTAAAAAACAAACTTTTTGGTATAAAAAGGAAGAAGTACAATTGTATGTCGATATATCGTTAAATTATGCAAGAATAGTATTACCAGAAGCATGTACTGATAAAATAATACGAATAACCCACCTCCAAGGTCATTTAGGAATAACCCGCTGTCTTACCGCAGTAAAAGCGGACTTTGTTTTCCAAAGCATGCATAAAAGGTTGAAAAATATTGTAAGAACATGCCCTTAATGCCATTTAAGCAAGGTGGGTAGAAAAATAAACCCAATTTATGGTAAATACCCCGAAGTCAGTTACAAGTTTCAGACAATGAAGGTAGATATAGTGAAAATGATTCCTTGTCATGGTTATAAGTACCTGTTTACCCTCGTTGATAGGTATACCCATTACGTAAGGACATTTCCTCTGAAAGATATAACTAAAGAAACCGTAGTAAAAGTATTAGTCAATGACATCTTTCCGCATACAGGAGTACCGGATCACCTGGTCACAGATAAGGGAGCGAACTTTACTTCTCATTTGTTCGAGAGTGTGTGTCGGCTACTAGGCACCTGTCATACCACTACCGCAAGGTATAATCCCCAGGCAAATGCTAAGGCGGAGTCTTTTCATAAAACCCTATTGAATTGTATTAGAGCTATGTTAATCGAACCTGATATGAAAAACCAACAATGGATAGACGTCCTCCCCTTCGTTCTCTTCGCAGTTCGTCAGGCACACATCCCAGAAAGAGGCATTAGCCCCAGTAAGATTTTATATGGGCAAAATGTGATATACCAGGGGGTTTACTGAATACAGAAGTGCCAGATAGGCCAATGACTTATGATAATTATATAGAAAAAACTCGCTGGACTGGTAGCGAAACAACTTGCAAAGAGAACTAATCTACGGAATATAAACATCTTCCTGCCGAAGAATTTGAAAGATGCAAAATATTTATTGGTAAAGAATCAACAGTATAATGTCGGTAAGCTTGAACCAAAATATAGTGAACCCTATCAGGTGGTGAAAATAACAAATAACAATGCTCATCTGATCAAAGGTGATAAAGTAGTAGATGAAAATCTCCGAAATGTGAAAATTTTCTATAGTCTTGTTACTTCCCCACCAGAAAAGGAAATAAAAATGATAAATGAAAAAGAAAAGAGGAATAAGAAATATTAGAGGATGTCCCTTAAGAAAGAAAAGAGAAGAGACGATCTTATGAAAATTATTACGAGAGCAAATTAAAAATTTGTTAAGGTGTATTATTTACTTATATTGTAGTTCTTTACCCTCTCTCAAGTAGCATTTTCCTCTGTTCTTGATTCCACTTTAATTTGAATTTATTGTAAAATTTAGAAGGCGGGTGTAGGAGGTATGAATGAGGGATAATCAGCTGCTTCACCGCTGCTTATGAACCATTCATCCCTTCTATGTCTCCAGAAGGTCGCCAAATATAGAGTGAAATTAAAGGAGTAGGGACGGTCATGTAAGACATTTGCATGTATGTCGTAGTGTGATGTACACCTATGTACGAGGCAAACTTGCAAACCTCACCCGTGTAAATCTCTTACCATCATTGGTGCACCTCTATATAACTGCCCTTGTAACTAAGCGAAGCCATAATATTGGTGAAACAGTTAAAAGCATCTCCTTCCCCTTTCAGGGGGAGGAATGTTAAAAGATTCAAATGTAAGTGGCTTGGGTCAGCCAGGAACAAAAGCCAAGCTGAGAGGATTGTGTCATCGACTTCCCAAGTGAAAAGCTGATATAAATTTGTGTCAGGGTTTATATATTGAACAGTGCTATAGTTTATGATAAATATAGTTAAATAATATGCTTATATATTGCCCATTTAACTGGCACTAAATCATTGAGAATTGTTAAATATCATATTGCATATTTTAATTGTTTAATAAACGACAAATTGACATATCTTTCATTCACACACACTGATTAAGATTAATTATTATCATTAATTAAAAGGGCTTTGAGTATCTTGGTCCAAAACTTCTGGTGACCCCAGAGTGACAAATTAATTACCTTTGGTCCCCCTGTGTTACCCCCTGCACAGGTGATAAAGAACGTTAAAAGGTAGTTTAGTAGTAAAAACCTTTTGTTCTGGAGTCAGAAAATCTTAAAAATTAACTGCGTATTCAAAAATTCCCATCAGTGTGTGTGCGAGTTAAAATTAACTGGTGCAATAAATCAAAAATTATGATTTGTGCCTAAAAAACCGAGAAATAAAATGTGTTATAAACTTGTGTCAATCAATTAATGAAACGTGAAGAATTAAACTTTATAAATTGTAAAATAATTTAAATAAAATAAACTTAAAAAAAAGTCGTTACTTAAAAAATTAACCGGCGGGGAAACACCCAAGCCACGCAAACATTCTTAAAAGCTCCAACAAACTTTTAGTTAGGCTTAAAATCGCATCAAGTTTAAACAAAGTCCTTTTTAACTGTTCAGACGATGGTAGCTACAAAAAAAGGCTTTCGCAAACACTTAAGACCAGTCGCTCGAAGGCCACTCCCCAGAAAAAAAGGGGAATAGAAAATCACCTTCCCCACAAATTGCTCAATCCCCTATGGGGAGAGACACTCGACCCCACTCCTCTGAGTCTTAATACTTTGACTCTCCACGATCATCAAGCCCTCGCTCAGCAACAAAAGCAGAGAGCCAAATAGAAAATAAGTCTCCTCGGAAAACATATAGTTATTTAACATCATATCAACTACCACCCTTTAATCTCTATGGAGTCCTCAGTTGGTTGCGTGCGACAACTGCAATATTCAAGTTAAATCATATTGATGATAGACATGAAAGAGGCCGCCTGCTCGCATCCATTCTACCAAACGCGCTGGTATCAAAAATTCACTTTCCGCTGAAAGAAAATGCATATCAGTTACTCTTGGATGACATCGAAAAGGCCTATATGCCTGCCCTTAGGAAACGCGTCAGAGATGTATTTAGAAAAGGAATGAGGAGTGATGAACTTCCGAGCGAATACCTAAATACAGTTAAAGAGGTTCTAGGTCACAAAAATTTTGACTTGATGGTAGAAAATAATCCCAAATTTGCTATCGAGCTCTTTCTGGAAGAACTTCCAACAAGCGTACAAATGAGCTTATACACGCTCGTAGAAAAAAATAATATTCACCGCATGGTGAGAGTGGCTGATTACTTGTTCAAGAATTTCATCCGAAGAGAGCGGGATTACCAATCCCCACGAGAGGAGGCATATTGGGGGAAAAGTGAATCACATACAAGAAAGAACAGACATCCCCACGTTTGACTCACCAAACAGGCAAATTCTCTCGTCATAACAGGAAAAAGAACTTGACTACGCCTTCAACGCTCAAGAGAAAATCGTGAGTCAACTGACTGAACTTATGAAAGCATTTAAGGAGATGGCGAGTTCCATCTGTCAGTTGACCCAAGAAAGAAGACAGCCAGATGGTGAACGAAACACTCGTCGAGGCCGAAGCCAAGTGAGGGAGCAACGATTTGACAATAACACTTTTAATGGAGCCACAGATGGTCTCTGTTATTTTCATGGTCGTTTCCTTCATCGAGCCTATAAGTGTAAGAGCGAAGAATGCCCTATGTACTCCTTACTCCCCCCAAATGGAGGGAGAAATGCCTCACAAAACTCAGGCTCCCACCAGGGAAACGCCTGAGACGGTCGGGTCGTTTCAAATAGCATCTTTGAACGACCGTGAAAACAGCTGTTCAAGAAATAGGAAGGTCACATTCCATCTTAAAGGGGAAATCATTTATAACTACAATAATGAGATAGATAGAAAAAATACAGAAAACTTAGAAATTATGAATACTGCAAATATAACAGAAATGTAACAGAAAATGTAGCAGAAAATGTAATAGAAAATGTTACAGAAATTAATACAGAAATTAATTCAGAAAGTAACATAGAAAATATTAATACAGAAATAAATAATAATAATAATAATAATAATAATAA
The DNA here is from genome assembly GCA_015478945.1 of Trachelipus rathkii. Lineage (NCBI taxonomy): Eukaryota > Metazoa > Arthropoda > Malacostraca > Isopoda > Trachelipodidae > Trachelipus > Trachelipus rathkii. The sequence continues at coordinate 93,858 of JABUQX010048966.1, read as the reverse complement.
TAATAATAATAATAATAATAATAATAATAATAATAATAATAATAATAATAATAATAATAATAAAAATAATAATAATATTATTGAAAATATAAATACGTTACTTAACGGTGGAGTTAAAGACATGCATGCAAATTTGAAAGACAGTGTTTTAAATTTACCACCTAAAAATACCGACAGTGTACTACTGTACACAGATCGAAATGATGATCAGAATATTATTACAAATAAAGAAATTGTACAGAATAAAGATGACAATATCAGATTACAAAATTACGGTAATGTACCTTGTAAAAATTTGATAGGGACTGTACAACCTTGGCATGTAGGTTATACTTTTTTTAATACGATTTCATTAAATAATGTATATCATAAAAGATATAGCCGCAGGTAAGGTAAATGACACAAATATCTCAACAAGCTCAGCCAAAAGTTGTGAAAACGAGGAAGGTTTTCACCTTCAAAACAAGGTTTTCAACGAAGCTTAAAATGATGAGAGAGTTTGTAAGATTTCCAACCTGAAGCTATATAAAGTTTATGATGTTTTGAGTAGGAGAGTTTATCTTGTTGACAGTGGGAGCGAACTCAATATATTAACCTCTGATGAGATTGCAAGGCGGAAACCGCCTATAGGTCATATCTTAGCTGCAAATAATACTAAAATTTCCATTTATGATGTAAAATATATAGAATTTGATATAAATTTAAAAAGGAAGTATGTTGATAAATTCTATGTTTCAGATTAAAAATAAACATTTTGGGGTTGCCATGTCTTAAACGTTATGAGTTAGGTATTGATTTTAAACATGATATTTTAATTGACCCGTTAACTAATCATACTTTAAAATTGAATTGGGATATAAATTGTAACTATAAGCATGTGCATGCCACCTTGAGAGACACTCTGTCTCATACTGAAACTCCCACTCCTACTTCTCCTCCTTTACCTAATACTGTAGCTCTCTATTCCTTAATGATAATTAATTAAATATGAAGATTTATTTCTCAACCCCTATATGACTGAAAATAATCATATAAATATTAAACAAAAAGAAAGATGGGCAGAAATTTTTGAAAAATATAAAGGCAAAAAACTGGCACTTCATAAGGATATACTTCAGATAACTCCTCTAGGACTCACACCGGCATTTCCGCATCATTTTCATTTGTGGTTATTTTTCCATCTTTATCTTTTAAAGCGGTGCGCTTTAATAGATAAAGATGGAAAAATAGCCACAAATGAAAATGATGCGGAAATGCCGGTGCGAGTACTAGAGGAGTTATCTGAAGTATATCCTTATGAAGCAAATATTAAAGGTCCCCTAATTCGTATGAAGCCTAGAAGGATACCACATAGATTA